>APFE031592532.1:9884-26642 GCA_000404065.3 Pinus taeda | reverse complement strand
GGATAAGGAGGGTGTATAAGAAATTTATTTGAAAGTAATACTTGTGTATAACTTATAATGAAAAATTTCATTATGCAGAGGAATATTCTTCCACACATTGAAAACTCCACAAAAGAAATTGGCAACTTAAAAAACTATAAACCTAAAAATAAAAAATATAAATTAAGTTAAATTAGATTTATAATCGAATAAAATTTTCCTAATAATAAATTGTATTCATGGCTCTATGCAATTTCAATTTTTCACGGTTATTAACAAATTCTTGTGCAAATAAATTTAATATAATATGAGTTCTATTCACCTAATAAACTTAGCAAATTATGGTCTAATCCTTGACTCTCTCCATGCAAAGTCACTCCTACAATTTAAATATATGATCAATCTACTTTTCTTTTATTTTAAGAGTTTGTCTTTGTCACTAATTAATCAACTGATATTTGGAATATGGAGATATGAATTATTTATTATTTAGATATTACTAATAATATCGTGTTGGTCAGCCAATTACCTCGGTGTTATTGGAAATAGAAATATTCACAATACAATCCACACTTCTTCCTAGGTCCAACTAATAACATAGTGGTGGGGGCCAATATTGTCTATAAATTTTGCAATTAAAAAATGTTCTTACAAGTGTGAGAGTATATGAATTGTGTGTAATGTTTGTCATTGTGCGAAATATGAAGACCCGCACCTTGAAATCTTGAAGCTCCCTATGCACAATGAAAGTTTGAAAGCTTCCTCCACATAATGGACTTCCTCTACAACTATGCACATATGCCTATTTTTTTAATCAATTGGTTGGAAACGTCTTCAGCACAAAAGAACTTGGTTTTAGTATCTCTTCTTGTTGAATTTACACTTTGAATCCCTTAATCCACATGTTTGGCATATAGGTAGTTTTTTTCAACTCCCCTTATCATAACACGAGTGCATTGATTATATACAGTTACATAGACCATCTCCTCATGAATAGGTTAGGTTGCTCAATAATGGGAAACACTCTTCCTTCATAATTCATTTTAATATAACATATTCCCTAATATTTCTCTCTTAGCCTCTCTCTTTCCCATGCAAGGGAAAATTTAGGCTCGATGAAATTACAAGTGATTAAAAGTAGATAAAGGTGAATTATCCTTTTCCCTTTCTACTCATTTACCCCACTTAAAGTAGGAGACCATTTTCACAAGTCTTTTCCCATTTCTCAAGCTTCCTAGACATTATGATCAAATAGTGAACATCTTTGAGATATCTACCCTTCCTTTGTGCAATTTCCACTTCAATTATCCATATCTCAAATTGTGACACATTAGTCTATCCAAAATACTAATGTACATACAATATCATCATCATAGTCAATCACATGAAATAATTTTGTTTAAACAATAAATGCTATTATAAACCACAACCACATATATACATACATCATGATCAATCATCCAAAAATTATATATATATATAAGCATAACAAAAAAATACCCAATATGAATATATATCATATCAAGTAATCCATTATATACGTGAGTGACTCTAGTCTTATTTAGTCAATCAGAGGCTTTATTTATTTACTCTTCGGTAATAAAAATACCCGATGTCTATACACTATTAAATATAAAATATTAAAACATTACCATGCAAAAAAAACGCCTTAAAATAATCATTATTCTTGACATTCTTTCGAATCAGTAATTATATGAAGGTCATGAATATTAAATCTTGGTTCTTTATTTTTATGTTCTTTATTTTATGACTGTGTGTGATTAGTTTCATGATTCTATTTAGACAAATCTCCCATCATTCTTTTGGTATTATATGTAAGATTTCGTCAATATGGGATGAAAAGGAACTTTCTCAAATGAAAGTTCTATGTTTTATGTAATTATGTGGTAAATAAGATTTGTTGTCGTAGTTAAAATGGTATGTAATTATGTGGTAAATAAGATTTGTTGCAGTAGTTAAATGATTGGAATTTTTATTACTCTTTTTTTGAATATTTGGATTTTTATTAAGTTATAAGTTACTTTATTAATATTAATTTGCAATGGCAAATTGTTGTTAGTCATCTAATTTAATCGCTATTATTATAAATCTTTTTTTCTACCTAAAAACAACTATATTGAAAATTATTGAAAAAAATCTAACTTTATGATGTATTGTTTTTTAACTTGTAATAATTGAATTTTAATTTTAATTTAATAAAATATAGTATTTGTTACATAATTCATTCTTTATTTTATAGGATTTACTATCTATTAAGTCAACACAATAAATTCTTTTTAACAATATAGTAAGGATTGGTTTATTTAATTAATAAAATAAACATAGCTCAATCAAACTTTTGGAATTTACATAAGTATGAATAATTTGTATAATTATAATTATTTCATAAAAAAAATATATTATGTTTAATTTCATAATGATTTATAAATAATATTTTTTTCTTAAAAGTCTCATCTTAAAAACATATTCCTATTTCATTTCCTATATAAAATTAATATTTTATCTCATCTTCATTATTCATGAATTTGTTTTTATGAATAAATATTCTCTCATGTTCATTAGCTTTCTTTGTTGCTATTACTTTTTATATAAAATCCAAAACCCAATTAAAGCATTAATTAAAAGTGATAAAAATATATTTAGTATTTTAAAATTATAGTGAATATATGATGTTAGTCTAACAAGTTAAAAATAATTCTAAAATTTAGGAATTAAGATGAATATATGATATTTTAACAATTTTTTTTTTTTTTTTTTTTTGTAAGCTGAGTAGTTCCATTTTCTATTAACATAAAAGAATATTTACAGAGTCATGGTGGTCTCACCTCGCCTCGAAGGGAAACCGGGTTTCTTGACCACCGATAGATTTTCACAGTAGCCCAAAAATAGAAAGTTTTAAACTGTTCTTTCCTTTCTTCATATCCTTTATCTATCTCCCTATTTCTTCCTATATACTGCTTCCTATTTATAAAAACATCAAAATTTTGCATGCCTATAGAAGAACAAAAACGAAACAGGTCCTAAAAACAGAACATAACATGCCTTTGATCATTGCTTTTCAGGCTCAGCTTGCTGAGTTTTTTCCTTCTTCACCAGCACTCCACTTGCCTACAACTATTGTTGCAGGTCCTCCAGTCTTTTATCTTGTATAAGCAGGGTTGTGACTATGTTCTTTAGTTCTTTTTTCACATTTGGGATACTCTGAACCATCTCAGCCATCTCCATGGCCACCTGTTCCAAGGCTTTAGCCATGAGCCTTTTCATGACCCAGTACAAGTGAAGAGACTGCTTGTAGAGGGTCATTCTGCCTCTGGTATGACCAGGGTCAGGCATGAGAGCAATCCAATCTTCCATCTCCTCTTCAGATTGAGCCTGGATGGCTTCTTCTTCCCAATGCTCCATAATTCTCCTGATCTTGGGATTGGATTTCTCCCTATACTCCTTCTCAGCTATTCTGACTCTGTTTCCAATAGTTTGCCTTGTCCGTCGCATCCCATCTCCCTCAGCAGGCTCTGCTTCCTCCTGCAGGCTGGGGCTGCATTGATGCCCCTTCGTCCCCTCCTCTCCGCTAGATACTTTCTCCGACGACCGCCTCGGCCTCTGCGTCCCTTCCCTCCTCTGCCTCTGCCGCGGGAGCCTCCCCTGCCTCTTCCTGCAGACCGAGCTGGGACATCTCCTGCTTCATCGATATCATCGGCTAGGTAACTTTTCCACCGGTCCTCCCACGCATCCTCTTCCTGGTCTTCCTCCTGCTCCTCGCTCTCCTCTTCTGATATCTCAAACACCTATATTTTCGGTTGCACTTCATCCTCCACCTTTCGTTTGCCTTTCCTATCGTCTGCGAGCTTGCTCTGATCTTCAGGGCCCCCGTTGCACAACCATCTTCTCGCACTCCCGCTTCCTTCTGCCTCCATATTCCTTCTCCCTCTGCAATTATCTCCACCCGCTTCCTTTACGAAATTGTCCGAGCTGCAATGACGTTCTGGGTTCCTAACTTCAGGTTTCTTGCTTTCCTCTCGGCACTGTTCTCGGCGCCACCCTTCACTCTTAAATCTCCTCTTTTCAGCGATATCATTAACTATGATATGCCGGTGGTTAAGCCCGAGGCCCGCAACATTATGGTCTGTTATCCGCGTCGTCCTTCCGTCCCTTCCAGCTATCAGATTACCTGCTCCACTACTCTGCCGGCCGCTCCACTTGCTTGTGGAAATTATGCCGTGACCTTCATCGACTGTATCCTGTTCCATGCACCGCCAAAACATAATTACCCTCCTTGCCAACTCATCCAGCCCGATCAGGCGTTATTTGTAACAAATTTTAAACCGTATGTATGTTTTATATTAAATTTTTATGTGTTTTTTTGTTTTGTTTTTAATGGACATGTTTCACAATTTATAGGGCATGCTATCTTGTTTGATTTTTTCTATTCTAATATTTCAAATTTTGTATGATTAATTATTGATATCATTATTTAAAAAAATAAAAAAAAAATATTCATTGTTTTTAATAAATACATATCACCCTAATTTATGAACCATATTGATAAATGCATGTCACCATCATTATAAGTTCATTCTGCATGTATGAACATAATTCATTAAAATTATCATTGCACTCTTAAACTTATGCATCATTTTTTTAATTTATCAGAAGCCTAGTGACATATTATATTACATGAAATCAATTAAGAGCACATATCATGATTTATTTAATTATCAAAATCTTGGTGACATTATATTACATGAAATCAATTAAGAGAACATATCATGATGGATAGGCTCCATTGATTATTGAAAAGGAAAATTTCTTTCTTCCAATGAACCATGTTGAGAAAAGCATGCCACTACCATTATAGATTATCATTATAGATTTCTATTATATATTTGCATGCATGAATTATCATAATTCATTAAAATTTATCATCACATTTTTTAACTTGGGGCATCACTCTCTTTAATTGTCCAAAACTATGATAACTTGTATTTAATGAAAAAGACATATTATGATAAATAAACTATATAGAAAAATCAAATTGGTTACTTTCAATGAACCATGATGAGAAATGCATGTCCCCATTATTATAGATTGTACATCCATGAATGGAAATATTCATTAAAATGTATCATCACAATTTTAAAATTTATGCATCATTTCATTATTTTGCTGCCATAAACCTAATGATATGTTATATTGCATGGATTCAATGAAGAGCATGCATTATGATGAATAAACTTGAATTATGGTTAAGATGACATATATATTACATGATCAAAACTCATTACGCATGCCATAGGTGAATGAGAATATATTTTTGTAAAATAATAAATGCAATTGATACAAAATTTACTTTGTAATAAATTATTTAAATAATTTATTGATAAATTTGAAGAAAATATTTTTAATTTTCAAATATTTAGAAACCTAAAATTAAGACAATCATATATTTATAAGTGACATTAAAGAGTTAGTAATAAATATAATCAATATTTTAATATAGTATAGGGTCAAGATAGTCTAGGTTTGGGATTTATTGAAAAATGGTAGTTCATTAATGAACATCACAATTACACATCCATCTTCTTCTCATGATTTGGTATGTTTCTCCACTAAGATAACCAATTCTAGCTTGGGTAACTTGTCATTTTCGAGTTGAGGAGGTGACTCATGTTGTGATGCTCAAACCTTTGGCTTTGACATTCATTGTGTTCTCAAACATATGATTTACTATATGGTGTGAACTACTACTAAATTAGTGTAAATGAGTTGACCAAGAGAAGAGTGGATCTTCAATGGAACCCGACTCATTATGGATGAGATAAACTCCCCAAAATCTATATATTATTGGAGATGGAGAATCAAGAATCACAAGTTGGCACAAGTTAGAGTTTCATTATACCAAGTGAATAAATCAAATTCACACATTCATTTCATATTTTTCCATATAAAAATACGAACTTTATTTAACATATTGTTATGTTTCTTGGAGATCTATTACCCAAGGGAGGTGAATTTCAAGTAATAGACCCAAGGATAAATTAACCATATATTTTTGAGACTTTTCCCACACTAACTTGGCATAGTGACAAAACTAAAACAAATTAGTAATAGTTTCATCATTGTCTTAATAGAAAGATCACTCACATTGTGAAACCTATGTACTTTAGGCATTGGCCAAGGGAAGGCCACCTAAAAGGAAGGAATAAAAGGTACAATTTTCTTAAGATAAGTAAATTATTTTCAAAATAATAAGAATTGAAACAATCAAGTAAATATCTTTAAGTTCAACCTCTAAAACTGGTATAATTTACACCTAGTAGTAGCATTCCATTGAGCCATTAATCCACATTAACTAGTTTATACTTCATGAAGCCTTTAGATTAATTCCACTTCCAATCCCTCTACCCAACCAATTAGGAAAAACACCCTAGATTAAGTAAAATGCCAATAATAACTAGATCTTAGACTTGCTCAACCATGGGTTAGTTAGATGCTGATAATAATATGTCTACCTTGAACACAACCACCTAGTTCCAATAGTAGGAACATCCATTAAAGAGGTCCTATATGTGAACAATAATGTTTAAGAGTCACTTCAGGATAACCAAGAAGACTAAGTGAAAGGATTTGCTTTTACATTACCAAAGGTGACCATCAAATGCACTAGTAATCGAATGCTAGGCCCTATGGAAAGAAAATTACTCTTAAAAAAAAATTGATGATTGACAACTCCCTAGCACATTAAAATAATTTATGCCACAAAGTTTACTTGTATTTGGACTTTGTTCTAGGTCAACAAAAAAGTTTAGAGGTTGAGATTTTTGGAGCACATTTTCCCTAATATGGATTATGTCATAATATAGTTATAGATGACTTTCTAGTTGTCTCAACTTAACATAAGTATGATCACTCATTTGATGCACTAAGCCCTACCCTTGAAAAAAATTTTGATCGTACCCAAACCACCCCATTACTTTGAACACCAGTAAAGTTCCAAATTGACTTCATGGAAACCCTTTTCTCTCTAGAGGTCAACCCAAAAAAACTATCAAAGGATTTTGTCTAGTCACCAATGGTTCAATGGAAAAAACTAAGCATGATGGCTAATGCACATGGGTGGCAACAAGAGACATATAAAACTAGGTTTTGCCATTTGAAGCATAAAACTCAAGGCCTCACTAAAAAACTTAATATAGACCATAGTGTTGTACATTATCTCACTTTTTTGCAAAATAGTAATAAAAGAGTTATTGTGTTTGATATAGGGAGGGGAACACCTTTAATAAAATTTTAAACATAGTGATCATACCAAAGGTATTGAAGGTATTATTCCAGAGACATATAATAGAATTAGGGATAATGGGTAATGTTATTTAATTGATCAAAATAACCCATATTCTTCAAATTTATCTAGATTAATACATAGACATGTTGAAGAATTCATAATTAGGGTTTCCATTATTTGGATAACATACATTATTGAATCTTAAAGCATAAAGCATGGCCAAAATTGATGACCATTCAACCCAATCATGTTCTTCGTCAAAATCAAACTTGGTGAAAAGGAATTCCAACTTCAAGCATCTAGTGCCTTCCATAACCTTCTAGACTAAAATTATAATATCAAGGGTAAACTAGCCGTAGATGAAATTAGTTTTATTTGACGTAAATATTATCGGAAACATTAAATAGAGTAATTGGC
This sequence comes from Pinus taeda, assembly GCA_000404065.3. Lineage (NCBI taxonomy): Eukaryota > Viridiplantae > Streptophyta > Pinopsida > Pinales > Pinaceae > Pinus > Pinus taeda. The sequence continues at coordinate 18,943 of APFE031592532.1, read as the reverse complement.
CAATAAGTGGTAATTAATTCTAGGTCTCATAATTTGGGAATGAATTTAAGGAAACATTTGTTGATAAGAAGTTGAAGGAACTTCTTCGATATAACTTGATATAACTTATGCATAAACGTTAAGCAAGTTTGGCTCAACACAATCCCATGTGGCTTTGAAAGATTTACAGTGTAAACCATCCAACCCAAGAGATTTGTCATAATTCATCAGCATTAGCACTTCCATTAATTCTAGTAGGGTCAAACATTCATTGTAAATTGTTTCCTTTATGCATCCCTACATGGCCAATCTTGATGCACCAATCATTCCTTAGAATTTAAAAGAGTGTGATAATCCTCAATGAATTCCCAACTCAAGTCCATCCTAGTTAATTACCTTTTCTAACTCTTTCTTCAAGGTGACAATTCTCATATTCTCCTTTGATGTGTTGTACTTGAACTGAAATCAAATGACTAAATAATGCATGTTCAAGATGCTTATCCAATCCACTATTCTCCTTATCCATGTCCATGTAATTTACTTAGGATATTAGTCCTTATCACCTAACCCAAGGAGAACCATGCTTATTCAATCCATTCTCCCTATTAGTGATTCATGCAGTAGACTTATGAAGGTTAGTTTTGGACTTATGAAGGTTAGTCTTGGCCTAGTACATGACACACTTAGAACCAATGTCCAACCTTACTCCCTCTCAACCTAAAAGGAGAAATCCAAATTCACTCCCTCTCAAATAAGAAGAATTCATGAACAAGTCTACTTCCTTCTTGATCGTGAGATTCATCCTCCTTTTTCCTAGAAACAACCCTTTAAACTTTGGCCAAATGTCCTATTCAGATCCGTATCCATACTAAGGGCATACAGGGAACACCTAATTGCTACCGTGAAACCGCCACAAGATGCTCCACCAATATATCCAAACTTGGATCTTCTATTCACTAGCAAAACATCACTGAAAGGAAAATAATATACCTTGTTCTTTACTATTGCAACAGGATTATCGTGGCGCTTTAATTAAGTCAAAAGCTATCCATACGAATCATAGGATGGAGAACGAACCACTGTTATCTGCAAATGTGAATTGTGTGTCACTGTAAATTGTACTTGCCATAGATATAGTGTGATATCATTTAACCACATACATGTGCGATGTAGTGCCAATGTGTTTATACGTGAACTACTGTGGGTCACGATAGGGTAAATCGAGGCACTCAAATAATTGTCAATCCTTTTATTCGAATTATCCAATAGCCACTGTCATCGCAGAAAATAGCGAGCCGCGGGAATGATGTAGCAGGGCAATAGAGTCTGAGCGTTGAAAAAAATAGCGAATGGTGACCCACTGTCATCGCAGAAAATGATTATAGAGTTGGTGTGAGCTAGATAAGGTCCACTCTCCATGAGACAAAATGTACTAAGAGCTATACAATAAAAATGCCAACAGAGTGATCTTCAAGACTACACACCTTCAACATCGCTCAGATACCATGTTGGAGAAATGGGATTTGAGTTAATTTTTTTATTTTTATTTAATTGGTTGGCATTATCTTATTATGTTTTCTTGTTTCATCAAGCAATTATCAAATATAAAATATGAAGATCACAAAAAAATAGAAAAACATAAGATATAGGCTCAAAACTAAGACAAAATGACTGCAAGCTGATAACCAAGAAAATTCTCTTCCTATAAAACTAGATCAAATGAGACATCTAAAAACCTTTCACCCTCTAGAAGCCAGGTCAAACCATCATTCTGTTCAGATTTAGGGGGTCTTCTTTTCTCTAGGAAATTTCAGATCAGATGCTCCAGATTATGTGTCTAAAATGAGCTCCAACTTTCTTCTATTTATACTTGTCCATTGCAGGGTGAATAGTCATGTCCTTTGGAGCATAGCCTAAATGACATGCACTGCTCACTTTCTTCTAGAAATATTTTTTATCTAAAATACCTATTTATTTTTTTTTCTTTTTTCTTTACAATAGGTCCAAATAAGACATTAACTCTTTAACTCAAAAAAAACTTAAAAGCATGAAAAAACGTACTTATCTAATAAAATAATAATAATAACAATTTTTTTTCCTTCTTTACATGAAATATACAATAATTAAAAATATCATAATAAAAACCTGTTAATTTTTTAACAAGTTATAGTTCAAACTAGACTTCATAAAATGTTTTCTTGGCTTATTTTATATTTTCTAACCAGTTAAAGTTGAAACTGGACCTCATAAAATACTTTCTTGGCTTCTTTATAGCATAGTGTTGTATCACTTTTTCTGTTGACCAAACCGTGACAACAAAGTTGCTATTTGACCTATGTAGCCCAACTACCTCTCCCTACGACTTAAGTAGGAGTTTCCATATCAATAACACATCCTCGATGCAAGTTGAATTCTAAAGGCGGAAACATCAAGTAAGGAATGGAAATAAGTCCTTCGCATTTTAGTTTTTTCCCGAGCTATATAGAAATTTATGGGCTAGAGGTCAAAGATAGTGCCTTCCTCTAAGACTTACATTAATCTACCTCCAACATAGTAAGAAAAGAATGTGCTCTTTTTCGACAACATAGCTCCACCATGACACTTAACGATTTGCTCATCTAACTCTAAGGTTTGATAAAGTTAACCATAATTTAAAAAAATAAGTTTTTTATACTCGTTAAGATTATAAATATAAGATTTTACAAACATGGTTAAATATGATTTTTTCATCATGGAATTACACATTATTAAATCATGCATAAAAGGACATTCTACTTATGAATTGTTTAGCTAGTCACAAATCACCCTTCTTTTTTTACATCATTTTTTGCATATACATTATTAATACTTAATTATACTTTACCTTTAATATTGATGTGAAGTTACACAACTAGACTAGATAGGCCAATTCCCTAATAAATAATGTAGTCCTCCAATGTAAGAAAGGTAAGAATGACTAATCCTCCTTTCTCATCCTTGTCCTTGGTATGGAACATTGAAGCATTAGGTCAAATGTAGTTAGCAACTACCTTGGGCATTAGAGGGAAACCCCTAATCCTATGGTCCAAGCTTTGACAACAAAAACATGCATAGATAAGGAAGATATACTTAATAGGTAGCTAAATGATCTTAGTGTATGTCTTAATTTAATCCTTTTACCAAGTTAACCCTAATGCATACACTCTTTTGAGGGTGAGAGTTAAAAAGACATCAAATCTTGTGGAAACTGAATTTCCCAATGGAAGTCAAGATGCAGTCAAGAAAATCTAGATATTGTGTCAAGGGACTTGAAAATCTGATCCATAATTAAAAAAAAACTCAGCATGTTCATCTACCAAAAAGTTTACATACCATCCTAATAACACCACAAAATATTGCAACTTTATTTGGTATCAACTCATGAATAAATCTACATGTTTTCTTCCCAAAAAAAAATAAAATCCCTTTGATGGGCTTCTAGTAATCATACTTATCTCACTATGCAACTCAAAAGCGTCTATATCTAGCCCCTAATCACATATTATGGGATGAATCTTCCTACAATAACCAAATAAGGTTTGATGTATCCAACCATCCCAAGTAATAACATGTTCACTAACAAGGATTTTTAATAGTGATTTCATCATGTTGATGTCAAGGATACTAATGTGAAAAGACATTATGTTAGAGATAAGCTATGGACATTATGTTAGAGATAAGCTATGTTTTAATTGATACTTTTAATGGTTTAATTGATATTTTTATGGGTTAATGTGAGCATTACTTATTCTATGCATTATTCTAGTTAAATATTCTCGCACTGTATTGTCACTTGACATTCATCTTTCAGTGCTGCAAAACTTTGGTGCATGATTTAAATAAGGGAAACAATTACGAAACAACTAGCCCTTGCCTCATTGAACAATATGATGATGTGAAGCGTAGTCCTTGCCTCATTCAACAATACTCTGATGTGAAGCGAAGCTAATTGAAGAAGCTTACCTTGAGTAACAAACTCTACGCATTGTAAGGTAATGGCAACAAGATCTATGAGAGAAGGATGGTTTTAGAAGCCACCTTTAGCACATTACATATACTACCTATAATACAAAGTCCAACAACCCACAATCAATCCTTATATGAGTAAAGGCAGAAGGGTTTTATTATGTTTCAAGGTAAAAGCAAATTCTATAGAGAAGTAGGTTTTTTTACTTAGTTTTGTATTTCGATTATCGCTATTGGTAAACATAACGTAGAACGGTGAAGATACATATCAATTGACCTCTCTTCTTTGGCTAGTGAATAAAGTTCTGAATCATAATGCTTAATTGGTTCTTGAGTGCTGCATTTAAATTGTTTAGTTTTTTCAAAGTAAATACTATCGTTATTACCAATCCATTATAATTTTATAATATGTTTATTTCATTTTTGTTGAGAGTTTGTAAATATATGTTTTTTAATAAGAATATTATTATTATTTAAGAGAGGAATTTGGTAATTAGAACATATCATTATTGCTTTTACAAAGAATTATATAACATTAAAAGGCACTGTATAATAAACTACTATAGATATGCAGGTAAAGCTCCAGGCCCCGATGGATTTACGTCAAACTTCTTTCATTACTTCTGGGAACTAATTAAATGGGAAGTCTAGCAAGTGGTAGAAGAATCCCGCAATATGCGATGGATGTACCCAGGACTGAATGCAACTTTCATCGCCTTAATCCCTAAATCGGAGGAGTCCAACAAGCCTGATAAGTACAGACCAATAGCCCTATGCAACATCATCTACAAGATTGTATCGAAGGTGGTAGCGTTACGATTAAAACCAGTGCTTCCCCTCATCATCTCTCCAGAACAGTCTGGCTATGTGGAAGGACGTCAGATCACGGATGGGATTATTCTCACCCATGAGATCATACATTCCCTCAAGCAATAAAAAAAACTAGGTATGCTTCTCAAAATCGACCTCTCGAAAGCTTTTGATAGCATAAGCTGGGAATACATGCAAAAAGTTTTAAAAGCTTTTGGTTTTGATAATGCTTGGATCCGATGGGTAAGCAACCTAATTTCCTCTGCCTTCTTCTCCATCCTCATAAATGGCATTCCAACCTCAACCTTCCACTCCTCAAGAGGTATAAGACAAGGGGACCCTCTCTCGCCTTTCCTATTCATCATAATGGCGGAGGGTTTTGGCCGATGTATTAAAAATGCCATTCAATCTCAAGATCTTAAAGGCATCACCCTCCACCATGCCCCCACTGTCTCACACTAGCAATTTGTTGACGACAACATGATTTTTGGTTACTCCTCGGTCCAAGAAGCCCGCACTTTAAATTCTCTGCTCCGTCTCTTCTCTAAAGCTTCGGGAACCCTCATAAACAAAGTCAAATCCCAGATCTTTTTCTTCAATACCCATCCAACCACCCAGCGGGCCATTGCTCGTATTCTCGGTTTTTCCATTGCATCTCTGCCTTCCAAATACCTTGGCGCCCCTCTCTTCGAATATGCCAGGAAGCATTCATCCTAGACCTCCCTTCTGGAAAATTTAGAAGCCAAGCTATCTCTTTGGACTCATAGATCCCTAAATTTGGCCAGTCGGGTGGTTCTAATTAAAGCCGTCCTGCAATCAATGCCGCTATACCTATTTTCCATTCTGGCAGCTCCAAAATGGGTCCTCAAAGCTATTAAAAAATTACAGAGAAATTTCCTATGGGGCTGCTCTGGTCCAAACAGGAAATGGGCTCTAGTCAAGTGGGAGAATCCATGCCTCCCAAAAATTGGAGGAGGGATTGGCCTACGGGATCCTGAACACAGTAACATGATCATGGGCATAAAAATATGGTGGAAATGGCTAACATATCTAGATACCCAATGGGCACAAATATGGACAGCGAAATATGCCAACAATCTGCCTCTGGAGGAGCGCGCAAGAATGACAGAAATCAGTAAAGGTTCATCCATTTGGAACTCCGCAATTATAAACAGGGACCTTATCCAAAAGCATAGCTTCTGGGAAGTCAAGAATGGATGTATTGCACGCTTCTGGACGGACTCTTGGCAACAATTACCCAGCATAAACAACATCATTCAAGACATTCCCAATCAGTACCCCATACAACAGGAAAAGATCAATCAGTTCTGGACAACTAATCACACCTCAAATCATCGAGAATGGAAGGAAGCCAGCGCTATCTTACCTCATGGCCCAGCGGAGGTTCAAACAGCTTTAGCAGCGGAGCTAAAAAAGAGAAAAATAATTAAGGAGGACGGCCCAGATTCACTGAGATGGGGTTATGAAGAGAAGGGGACTTTCACATCTACAGAAGCCTATCACATTATCATAAAAGGAAATTACATCAAAGATAAAATATGGGAGCGAATCTGGCAACCTCCCATATGGCCGAAGATCTCCACATTTCTTTGGTTGCTGACGCACAACAGAACTCTTACCTGGGACAATCTCAAAAAGAGAAAATTTGCAGGACCTTCAATATGCCTTAACTGCAAAATCGAGGAGGAATCAGCAGCACATCTTATGCACCTATGTCCCCTCAGTCGCAGGATATGGGAGAAAGTCTCTTTTCGCTGCCAGAAGGAAGTTAGAGTCCAGGGTGACATCAACATTACACTACGATCTTGGCCACAGCAGCCCTATCAGTGTAATATTCTCAATACTCTCTGGCAACTCATTCCAGGTGCAGTAATGTGGAATATCTGGAAAGAAAGAAATAGGAGAGTGTTTAAAGATCAGGCTATGGATATGGAGCAAGTTTGGATTATCATCAAGCAGAACCTTCAGGAAACTCTATCGATCAAAAGCTGGTCCCAGGAGGATTTTCCCTCATGTAATCAGGAGCAGGCAATATGGAATAATTGGCAATTCCAAATCACCCCTCCCAATTTAGCTCAAGCTACCTCTGTCACGAAAGGATCAAAAACGCTCACCAACTAGTCCCCTCCCCCTAAAAACACTTATATCCTCAACTTCGACGGAGCTTCCAAAGGCAATCCAGGCATCACAGGATATGGAGGAGTTATAAGAAACTCTCAGGGAAACCCTATTAAAGTCTACTTTGGATCAATAGGATGGAACACTAACAATGTAGCAGAGCTGGAAGGACTATGGCAAGGACTTCAAACTGCTCAACTTCAGAGTTTCTTCCCCCTCATTGTGGAAGGAGACTCTCAAATCATAATTAACATGGCTATCAAAATTCAGCAAGGATCTGCAGCCCAGAAGGTCAGTAAGAGTTGGAGGATGGCTACCAAACTTGAATCTCTCCAAACCTGGCTTCAGAACAACCAAGCCACCTCATTCAACCACACAAGACATGAAGGGAACAAAGCTGCTGACTTCTTGGCCAATCTTGGGGCAGAGCAAGGCAAGGAGCACTAGGAAGGAACCCCTCAGGTTATTGCTTCAGCATCGGAATGAACAACCTTCCAGGAAATCCTTAACAATGATATGCAGCTAGAAGCAAAGGATTACCAGGATGCGGGTGACACGTTGACAGGGATTGGCCATGTGATTGACACGAGAAGCCTTCGGCGCGAAGGCAACCTGTCCTGAGAGAAATGAATTCCATTAATCGCGCATTGAAGGGCATTCAATGCCATTTCCTCTGCCCGAGTTACCAAGGAATTAAAATCGCGGCAAACAGAATGTCGGGGTATGAAGAGTTCAGTTTGACAGGCTTGTCTGCATAGGCCAGGGATTTAGACTCTGCTCTGCAAGAGAGTGAAGGTTTGCGGGCAGAGGAGAAGAGAGTAAGTGTGCGTAAGCCTAGAGGCCAACCCACTTACTGGTCAGGGAAGCAGAACTGCTTTAGAGGCGGCAAACAGTTTGAGATTTGGCCCCCACTGTTACATTTCTTCACGGAGAAGCTAGCTAAGAAAACCCAGTTACAACTTTACAGGTTCAGGATGCCTCTCAGAGGTCATGCTTTGCCTAGTAGGGGTAGAAATCTTGGTAAGAAGGGGAAATCTGGGGGCAGAGGAGCTCATAGCCCGCAAAAGGTTTCACCTTTGGCTTGTGCCTCGCCCAGCTCTCCGGGCTCTGACGAATCAGACTCGGATATCATCAACTCGGTGCAGACGATAAGATTCAAATACATCCGTCGCAGCAACAAACCAATTGTTTCTGCACTGATTACAGTGGTTTTTTCGGAGGAAAATGAAGAAGAAGGAAAGGGAAAAGGAATTTGTGAGGAGCAAGAGCCAAGCTCCACTAATTCCTCTCAGAGCGGTAGCCAGGAGGAAAGCTCCTACCTTCCCTCCTCTCAGAGCAAGCTCGAGGAGGAAAGCATAGGCTTTCAGTCCAAGGAGCAAACTGAGGCTCTCCGAGACATCTGTAGCCTTATGGACATGGAAATTACCAGTTCGGTAGCCAAGAGGATACCTGAGGATGACAAGAAGCCTGAACGCTTCTTCGGCGGTCGTCTGTATCCCATTCTCCCTCCAGGATTTCTGAGACTGGAGGACATTCCGGTAGGCATGGAAATCGAGTTTGTGCCTGACCCAGAATGCGAGGAAGCGGAATGGAAGGCCGAGCAGGAAGCTGCAACGCAGAAGGAAAATGAGGACCAGGTGGATGCAGAAGAGAGGAAGGAGTAAGGTACTTCTCCAGCGTTTTTTGGTTTCTGGTTTTGTGACGATGAACACATGCGCTCAGTCCATCTTTTGGTTTCTGGTTTTGGTTGCGTGTGGCAACTATGTCCACCCGGGTAGCGTCCAGCATGCCACCTACGCTCAGCCTACTGTTGTTCTCTGGATTCGGGCATCGACGCCACCTGTGTTCAGTCCGGATAGCTTGACGTGTCCACTTTCCAGCCTCCCTCTCCTAACATGCATCTTGTCTCTGTCTAGTCACTTTCTGTTTATGTTTTTGCTTATTCCAGGCTATCATGTTAAATTTTGTAAACTGGAATTGTAATGGTGGAAACAGGCACTGTATCAAAGCCTGTAAACACAAATTTTGGTTTGGTAAACTTGACAGAGAGCTGTTCATGCGCTCTCAGAGGTTTCGACCTCTTGTATATATCTTTTTCATTTTCTTAATATAAATAGCTTAGCATTTGCCCAGAAAAAAAAATAAAA
>APFE031592524.1:0-13502 GCA_000404065.3 Pinus taeda | reverse complement strand
GAATAGAAAAATATCCTTCTATCATATTTAACCATTTATCTACGACTTCTGCATCTATTTGTCCCACAAATATGGGAATGTCAAAGTTTACTTGTACCTTAAACGGGGTGGCACCTCCAGAGTGGTTGCTGGATGTGGATGCATCGCCGGTGGGCAACCATTGAAGGATCTGGTAAAATTCATCCATCATCATGTTCCTTTGTTTCACAAGGGCCTCCTCGAGCAATATTTTGATAGGATCTCCTGCTCCCTCATCTTTATTTTCTTCCCCCATGGGCGGTCTTCAGGGCTTGTGAGGTTGATCTTGTAAAGGTTCAACCAAATCGAGCCCTAACTCATTATACCCGACCTCATTGGGGACATGCAAAGAAGGATTGAGAAAGAGAAAACCGCTCTGATACCACTAATTCGAATTTAAACTAAAATGCAAAAAATTACTAATATACCCATAAACACAAAGATGCAGCAGAAATAAAAGTTCATTTCATTAATAAAAAAAATTGAAATATGCTTACATAGAGAAATAAAAGTGAACTAGCTCGAGCGATGGTAGCTTATCTCTGAGAAGAGATGTGATGGCTACATGCCTTTGAACTGTTTTATAATGAGGCTTGAAGGCCTATTTTTTATTGAGAAACAATGGAAAACCCCAAAACATCCAAAAACCTAACCCTAGGAGATGAAACACCAAACTATGGGCCTTGTTGGGGTAAATCGGTACTTCAACTTCCCGGGGTCATAACTTTGGCATATGATCTTCGTTTGACGCACATGATACCTTGTTAGAAAGATCTATTTGAGGACTACAACTACTGACATTAAATAAGAAGGTACTATTGTCTTTTAGGGCCTCGTTCCAAAAAAAACGTCGTTTAAGGCCTCAAAACAGCTTTGGAAGTTCAAGACCCGAATAACTGCCAAAAATAGTAAACTGTGTTACAATTAAGAAAACTAAAAAACTGAAAGAAACAACGGTGGGGGTCCGAGTGGAATAGGTGGGTGGCCACCAATATCCACCTGGATAATGGATGGGAAGTTTCATTCACTCCTTAAGAGTATCAGATGACAATTGAAGTTTAAGGTGTCGAAGCTTCAAATAGTCTTTACTTTTTTTTAAAGAAAACCTTTCCTGAATGATAACTACATCAAATATTTTATAAGTGCCTTTAGGTCGAAAGAGGCTTCAACTTCAATGGAAAAATATTTCAGAGTTTTATAATAATTACAAAATCCTTCAAGTTCGTAATTATTTCCTAAAATGTTATACTTTGAGAAGTCAAGAATCATATAATGATTAGAGATAATGATAAAAATCAATTTGTATGTTACTTAACATTATTTATACTACAAACACGGTATGTATATATGAATATTTACATATTTACATTAGAACTGATGTTCCTTCAATATTTTTTTTTTTAGAATTAGCGCATTAACAGGAAGAGCATCCCTATTTCCCTGTAAATCTGGCAAAATAAAAGTTGATGGGGCTAATTGCTCAACAATTTGAAATGGTCCAAGCCAAAAATTTTGAAATTTAGTCTGTTTTCCTTTGTCTTCTTGTGCCTTGTCCCATTTTAGGAATAAGTCTCCAATTTGATATTTTTTCTTATCAATTGAGTTTGTATCAAAGGAGATTTTATTAATTGTTGATGGTGGGCATATGTTTGTTCGGCTTTTTCCCTTTCTTCTTTTAACTTAAGTATTTGTGATAACCTTAATTATAGAGAGGAAGAAGATTTTTCTTCGATGAATTGTACCAGAATTGGTGAAGGAAGGGCTAGATTAGGAGGGAGAATAGCCTCCTTCCCATACAGTAGATTAAAAGGGGAAGTACCTATGGAGGCCTTCTTAGTTATTTTATCAACCCATAGAGAAAAAATCAGAGATTTATGCCAATTCTTTTGGCTTTGATCAACAGTTCTCTTAATAATACTAATGAGGTTTTTATTAGTTGATTTTGCTAAACCATTTCCCTAGGGATAATAATTAGCAGAGAATTTAAGTTTAAATCCTCTTTTTAAAGAAAACTTAGTCATATGGTTTCCTAAAAAGTAAGATGCATTATCAAAAATGAGTGCATTAGGTAGACCAAACCTGGTAATAATGTATCGATCAATGAATTCAATGATATTGTTAGAATTGACTATTTTAAGCGGTATCGCTTCAACCCATTTTGTGAAATAATATGTAGCAGTAAAGATAAACCTATGTTTCTTAAAAGAGTGAGGAACAATCTCACCAATAATATCCAATCCCCATTGTTCAAAGCGTTGTTCAATGTTAACTCGTTGAAGAGGTAAGGCTAGTTTTCTCTGTCTTCCTACAAAAATTTGACAAATTTTACACTTTCTGACATAGGCATGTATATCCTTGAAAATATTTGGCTAGTAGTATCTAGCATGCAGGATTTTGTGAGCGGCGGTGTCTCCTCCAAAGTGTCCGCCAGCTGGTCCATCATGTAATTCGTGCAAAACCCTTTGTGCTTCATATTTTTCTAAGCACCTTAATAAAATTGAATCCTAATTTTTTCTAAATAACACATCATCAATGAGTTCATATTGATTGGCTTTCAGCGTTAAATCCCTTTTACTTTTGTAATTGAGTTCGGGTGGAGCATAGCCATTCTATAAATCAAAAATGAGATCAATGTATTGAGATTCAATATCAGTAAGGCATACCTTAGATATCTGGACAGTGTTACCTAATTCCTCATTAGTTGATATATTAGAAGCTCCAGTAATCAGCCTGCAAAAACCTTGACCTCTTACAATTTTAGTAAGTTTAACTTCATTGCCATATTCTTGCAGAGCAATGACCCAATTTGCTCTCTTTTCTTCCAATTAGTTTTGAACAAGCAATTGTCTTACTGCTGGGAATGGGACAATTACTTTAGTATGAGTTTTCAAAAGAAAATGTCTAAAGCATTTAACGAACTTAAAGACTGCAACGGCTTGTTTCTCCACTTCTAAATAGTTAAGCTCTGCTCCTTGTAAGTTGGAGCTGAAGAAGGAGATAGGTGCCTCTATTTTTTTATCATTGATTTGTGTTAGAACTGCAACATAGGATAACTCGAAAGAAAATGTATACAAAATGAATTGATCAGAAAAGTTAGGGGTTATTAAACAGGGAGCATCAATAATAGCATGTTTTATTAACTCAAATGATTCTCTTTCATTATGTCCCCATTTAAAATGATTATAGCTTGTAGAGGCAAGACAATTTGAGAAAAATATGGAACAAATCTTTTCACCAAAATTAATCTATCCTAGGAAAGATTGCATTGATTTCTTATTATGAGGCAAAGGAATATCAGAAATTGCCTTGATTCTGTTAGGATCTATGCAAATCCATTCCTTGGATACAATAAATCCTAGAAGTTTCCCTTCATTAAGTGTAAAGTATGACTTCTTAGGGTTTAATGAAATCCATATTTAATACTCCTTTCAAGAATATGTTTTAAATCATGATAATGATTGTTCCTTTTCTTGGAATATATAGTAATATCATCCAAGTAAACGACAACAATTTTATTGATTATACCTCTAAAGACGATGCCCATAGCTCGTTGGAAGTTTGCTCCTACATTTATTAATCCAAAAGGCATTTTTTGATATGCATAAATTCCCCATTTACTCTTGCAAGTATTCTTTAATCTATCATCTGGATGAACAAGGATTTGGTTATACCCTAAGAATTCGTCTAGAAAATACATTAGTTCACAACCTGCTACTGACTGCAAGATTTGTTCCATGGGTGGAAGTGGAAAGTTGGCTTTCTCACAAGATTTATTTAAATTTCTAAAGTCGATGAAAATGTGAATATCACCATTCTTTTTCCTAACAAGTACCAAATTTGAAACCCACTTAGAGTTCCTAACAGGGAAAATGATTTTGGCCTTGAGGAGTTTGTTCAATTCACTCTTGATTTAATTTTCAAGATTGGGATGAATTTTCTTTAGCTTTTGCTGAACAGGCTTAACATTAGGTACCATTGGGATAGTATGTTGAATGATAGAGGAATCATAAGTTTTCAACTCATCATAATTCCAAGCAAAAACATTTTTGTATTTCTTTAACAGATGAATAAAGGCCATTCTCTCATCTGATGAAAGTCCTAGGCCTAAATTAATGTTTTTAGGTTTCAGATCAAATCCAAGGTTTATCAATTCAAACCTGACAGTTGAACTTTGTAGTTTACAATTAGTGACATTTTAAAGTTTGTCCTTTAAGTCATATAAATCTTCAAGCTTGACTACAGACTTTGGTAAGGAATTTTCGTCAATTGATTGCTTTATTTGTTTGTCATGTTCGTCTTCATCGATTACCTAATCAATATATGACCCTTCTGATGTTAAGAAACTTAAAATGTCCTTGTCATCATTAAAAACAAGCAAATTAGTGACATGGTCAGGAATTGAAGGGCAAAAAATCAATTCAATGGAAAATCTATCTGGACTATAATCCTCTGGTGGGATTAGTCTGGATGCGACATTAGCTAATAGATCAACACTAGAATTTTGAAGTCTTGGGATAGGAGAAATATTAAATTCTAGAAAATGAGAAGTGAGAGTTTGAATGAGAGATTGGTAATGTTTCAAGTGGCTTGAGACATAATGTATGGTGTTTCTCACTTGTTTAATAACAATTTCAGAGCCTCCAAACACTTGAAGGTATTTGACATTAAGACTTATTGCTTTGTACAAACCCTGAACCAGAGCTTCATATTCAGCGATGTTATTGGTACATTCAAACTCTAATCTACATGTTATCATTGTTTGCTCTCCTTCAGAATTTACTAAAATACATCATGCTCCAGCACCATCATTGGATCGAGAACCATCAAAATATAAGGTCCAAAATAAAGATTTAACCACTGTTTTATCTACAATATTTACACATATAGATGAGTTTGTCTGTGAAAAATTTTCAACTTGAGAGGTGACAGAATCAATCTCAAAAGGAGATTCTTGTGCATTGAAACTACCCAAGAATGACTCTAAATAGTAGTTCCCAAGAATGTTATTGGTGAAGAACACTAGTTCATTTTCCTCGTCCAAGTTAGTTACTGAATGTTTCATGTGATTTTTGTGGTCAATGCGAATTTGATTAGGCTTACCATTGTAAGGAAGCCACATATCAGACCAGTCAGTAGTGAAATAACCATGTAAATTCTCTGACCAATCTTTTCTTAGAAGTAAACTGTAAAAATCAGGAATATCAGCAACTAGTACATCAATGATTTGACAAACTTTAGCATTAGAATAAAGTCTAATGAGAACATAATTAATTTCCCCTAACACTTTGACTTTGGTTCTATCGAGTTGAACAATATGTATAGCAGAATTCTGGGGTTCAATGTTCAGTTTAAGACAAACTAAATAAGGAAATACATTTGAAGATTCCCCAAAGTCTACTATGCAATTATGCACATTCTTATTAAAGATTTCAAAGGTTAGAAGGAAAGGATGAGTATGAGAGTTTGACCTATCTCCAATTAGGATGGCTTCTGTGGGATCAATCTTATCTGAAGGATTGATGGGAGGTTTTCCTTTTCCTTTAGAAGCTTTAGAAGTAACAGCAGTGGGCAAAGGGGATTCATGGACTGCATTCAATTCTTTAAGTAAAAATTTATGTTGTTGCTTTAGTTTAGCTACTTCATAGAAGAAAATGTTAGCCTTGACCTTGTTCATATCCTCAACTATATTATATTCTATGGTGTCAAAAAAAACCAGAGTTTTATATGTAGATGGAGAATTGGAAGAAGATGGAATTGAATCAAAAGATGTAGAAGCGGATTTTTTATGTGCATATTTGTCCTTAATACTAGGAGTAGAATAATTTTGCTTTTGGGTTGACTGTGATGAATCTGTAGGACCTTTACTCTGTGTACTAACTAGCAAAGCTTCATGTTCTTCTTAATTATCCAAAGTAGGAAGAATAAAGTCCCATAATCCCTTAAATTCGGTTGTTTCTTCTTCGTGGGAATCATCGACAAATAATGTTGTTTCTTCTTCATCCTCCTCTAGATCAGATTCAAAATTTGATATGACATTAGGAGGCTGAGAGTTTGATGTATGGGCTCTCCTAAAAGATCTAAAAGGTGTTTTAGAAGACTCAGCTACTTGCTTTTTTATTTCTACCATTTCATTTGACATCAATTTGAGGACCTTTTCTAATCCTTCTAGATCAAAAGGATCTTTGGGAGTTTTCTTCTTTCGTTACTCTTTGAAGGTAACCTTATTAGTATTTCTTTCTTCTTGAGAAGTTTTATTTACTAAGGCAAGAATCCTTTTTTCTACAAATATTGACTCTTTCAAGTTATCTACCAAAGTGGCTCTATTAGCCATATCTACAAAAATTGCAATATTGGAAGGAAGAGAAGAAATATACCACTTGATTTGGACATTAACACTAGGTTTAGAGGTATATGGAATTTTGTTTAACAATTTATTAAACCTAGAATTGAAAGATTTGATTTTCTCATTGGGATAGGCTTTAATATTGGAGAGATCATTTATTAGAGTAGCAGTTGTGCGATCATCACCAAACTTAGTCAAAAATTGTTCTTCAAATATATCCCAACTAGATATAGATGCTCGTGGTAATGAGAAGTACCACGAACCTACAGGTCCTTCAAGGGTATAGGGAAATAATCTAACTACACAATCTTCTTCTACTACTCCATTGAGATTAATGGCCAACATAAAATTATGGAGATGTTCTTTAGCAGGGATTCCATCGTCAAGATTAAACTTTGGTAACCATATTTCAAGATGCTTAGGTAGAGGATGGAGAGGTGTTGCCATTTGAACAACTCCAAGATTAGTCCATGTTCTAGTTGTTGTTGGGTTTTGTTGTCTACCTGCCATTATAGGAACTTGAGTAGGAGTTGTAATAGTAGAAGAGGTTGGCTGTGTGGAAGAAGAATTAGCCCATGTGTTAGTGTTGGTTGAATCAGCACCAGTTAATTGAGAAGGGGGAGAATGAATGGGAGGATTGATCAGAGGATAGGAAAATGGTGATGAGGTATGAAATGAAGGTGTTTGAGGTGGATTGGATGATAAAATATCACTAGTGGATGATTGAATTTCAGAATTTTTCATCTTTCTTTGGTGGGAAAGTAAGGGAAAATCAAATGGAGTAACCCCGAGTTTCTCACTTTGGGAATGAGTCAAAATACGAGTAGATTGAACAGATGAGGAAACACTACATTCAAACAGCTTAGAATGTTGTGAATTTTCTTCCGAAATAGAAATTCCTTCTAATTTTTGAATTAAAGTTTGAACTTCAGGTATCTTCTGAGAAGGAGGTTGATCAGATGACTTAGGTAGTGTGCTAGGAGATTTTGTGGTTGTTTTCAAAACTTCTAGTCTAGGAGTAGGTGATTTGAAATGAGAGTTAGAAGTTGGGGGAGATCTTGAGGAGGAGTGACTCTTTAGATGGCCTTTTGATTTGGGATCAAACCTTTTTTCCATTCATAGTCATGGCCTTCCTTCTAGCGCCAAAAAGGTTGAGGGCTTGAAATGTTGTTGCCTCAACATCGGGGATAACCACCCGGTCGATAACTTGAAAATCATTCCTTTTCCGTTTATAATAGTGGCTCCAACTGGGGATAATGGGACCAGTTTCCCTTTAAGAGTATATAATGGAATTTGAAGTATAATGTAGGTGAAATGAATGTGACGATATATATATATATTATATAATATATATATATATATTATATAGAGAGAGAGAGAGAGGAGAGAGAGGAGAGAGAGAGAGAGAGAGAGAGAGATATAGATATAGATATTTCCTGAGATTTAAATTATCTTTATATGTGCGATTGAAAGATTCTCTAATATGCTAAACAATATAGATCATCTAGCGATTCAAGAAATAAGTGCAATAAAGATAATTAATTTGATTAAATAGTTAATCAAATTAATTGTTAATGTATATCGCATATAAGATTTTGCCGTTTTCACAATGCATTAAAAAATAACAACTTCATACCCTTCAATAGTGAATAAGTATTCAAGTTCATATAAGATCATACACAGCAAAATAGTAAAGAAAATATGTGACTATTGATCAAATATAAATACAACAATAACATAAAGATAATAGTACCTGATATATCAGTTCTCTGCTCATAAAAAAAATATTCTTGGTTCAGATTTCCTATTAAGAGGATTAAAAGGTACAGTAATGCAACTCTCTTAAGTCTTGCTTACAAAAATTCAGAACCCCTTTCTAAAAGACATGAAAGGGTATTTATAATTAAAGGATCAACTGTAAAAATAGAAAATACTTGAAATGTTGAGGTTCAAACAAACCATCCTTAAAATAAAACTAAAAGATAAAAATAGAGTATGTTGGAACAATTCATCGAGAATGAGAATCTTGTTGTCCTCCCATTTGCTACCTAAGTTCGTAGATATCTATCATGGGATTCAATTCTGGAGGATGAGTTGGCTTTAATTGCATTTATCCCACACAAACTGCATTGGAGAGTGTTGGGAGCATATGAGATGTGGTATTGGTTAAGCACCGTAACATAAGCCATTAGCTATGTGGTTTGACCAAGGGTTGCCAATAATGTTCAAAAGTTAGCTTAGATAACTTTTTGATGTTATCTTCCTTCGTCTTAGACCAATCCTGTCAGTGTTTCATTAGTGCTTTGACATCATGCAAGGCATCTATAGGGCATTCTTGAATCAAATTAGCATTGAACAAATTCTCGTGAATGGTTTTAGTGAGGTTATTGGCAACATATCTTGCGCTAAAAATGGTTGCCTCTACTTGTTTCATCTTCATATCCCAGTCTAGAAAAAGGATTTCCTTCTGTGAATCCGGAATCCTTTGAGGATCAGTTATTATGCCATCTACGTTGTACTGCCAGGAAATATATTCAGAAATATTTTCTTCAATATCATCAAAGTATGTCTTTATGTCGAACAACTGATTTATTAGTGAATCACTTAATTTACACAAATCATCGATTGTTGTCAATTTATATGAGAAGACAACTTGTTGCTAAGTAAGGAGAGTGTTAAGTTCCCGTGCTTCTTTCTTGAAATATTCAGGCTTAGGATTATCCTTTAATTGATCAATCATAAGCTGGAGTTGTTGTAATTGGTCATTCTTTCTTTTGATGTCAGCTTCATGTTGAAGCTTCATCTCATCAAAGATTTTCTGCAGCTGGGTTACCCATGCTTGCCATCTCTCATTTATACTTTGTTTTTCACTAAGTAATGCATGTTCTAATTGTAGGATATTTTCAACCTTTTCCTTGATCAGAGGTTGTATTTCTGAGGCTTTATCAACAATGGTTGTAGCATATGCTCCTTTGAACTCTGATAGCCTTGTTAGATCATCAATAGGATCAGTTTGTGGATCCTTCCACAAGATATCTAATGGTATATTTCCAGGAACTAACGCTTGGGACTGTTCAGTCCTTTACCTCTTCCTTTGTCTACTCATGATAGCCTTGTGCTTTAGACTGTAAAATACATCTAGGGGATGGATTTCTTCTATTATGAGCACGACTTCAAATGTAGGGTGAGCAGGAATGACTTCCAAGTCATCAATATTCATTTCTTTATCTAAAGACCCAATAGTGGGAGGGAATTTCTTTGTAATCTCAGGAGCCTTAAGAGTTTCTTTTGGAGATGAGGTCGGTTCTTACTGTGATGTTGTATCAACAATTTTATCAAATTGTTCCCATACCTTGTCTAAATCACTAGTAGACGGTGACTCCTCAGTCTGTTGTGTTGATGTTATGATTTCCTTTTTTCACTAATTAACTTTGGGATCCATTGAAACCTGGGTTGAAACATGTTCGTGTTGTGGAACTGATTGCAAAATTCCTAATATATCAAGGGGGAGATTCTCTAACCTTGTACTCATGTACTCTTTGAACTTGATTAACTCTTCGGGGTTCCAGCGAGCTTTGGCTAACATTTCTACCTATTGATAGTCTCAGGCTGTTTCAAACAGGTCATCGAAATCATCAGGCTCATGCTAAAATTGTCAAACTTTCACCTGAGTTGTGAAATTCTGGGCTACCTTTTTTGGATCATACTACCTGGGCCTAATAGTGGGAAATTTCATACATAGTATATTCTCAATTTCAAGCATTGCATGCTTGAAATTATCTAAAGTAAAAACTCCACAACGAGTAGGAAAAGATGGCTAGATAGACTTTTTGGCTTCCTTAAGGGATTTGATTAAGTCATTGCCCACAATTTGATAGGCAACTTCTCGGGCTAAGAGTTTGTCAAGTACATAGAGAGGGAGGACATCAGGAGCAGCTAGGCTTCCAGAAATCCTAACATAGGTGAAAAATTCCTCTCCAAACCATTTTCTTATAGCTGTAAGGTCATCGTTGGCTTCTCTATAAAATCTATGAGGTCTCACATCAAAGATGACTTGGTATAAGGGTAACATCATTCCATGGCAGATTTTATAAAAATGGGGCTGGTAATTGGATTCCCATAGGATTTTATGGTAAATATGGATCGAGATAGGGCACGGTCTTGGTAGTAATATTGTGCTTTCTTCGGTAGGCTAGGATCTGGGAGACTATATTGTTGGATATGATAGTGGCCCAATCCATAATATAGGCTTCAGAGGAAGCCTCCATTAGGGGAACCAATTCTATCGTGAACTTCTGTGTATTAGATTGTCTGAACAATCTACACATCATTGCATCAATGTGACAATGAGGACTAGTAAGGGAGGCTAGAGAATACATACCCTTGTCTTCATGTTTGTGCTTGTTCGGTTCGAGCCTCCACTACCTTATCGGGTCTGACTGAACTACATTTTTTGCTTCAAACTTCTAAAGAAACTACACATTATAGATTTTCTATGGCTCTGGCAGATGATACGTCCTTCTTAAATCTTCATCTTTAAATGAACCAATTAGCATCCGTGTCTTCAGGGTTATGAAGGTTCTATCTGCTACGTTCACATTGTTAATAATCCATTTTACCAAATCAGTGTATGGCACAATGTTTGGCCGAGCTGCAATTCGATGGAGATGGGAATTGGTGACGTCTGCCGAGGTGGTTTTTGAAGTCGATGTACAGTCATATGGCGTTGTGACTTGTCTCGTAACTACTCTCGATTCTTCTTTTTCAAATAGTTTATATATTGCTTCCCAAGAAGAACACCCGAAGTCTATAGTGCACGTCGTATCAGAGAACAATGGAGCCATATCAATAACCTATGCATTAGGTGGAGCTAGCTATGGTGGCACCATTGGTTTCTTTCTCTTCTTAGCGGCTCTCGACATTTCACCTGAGTTCTGTTTATCGGGACAAGTCTGCAACAGAGAGAATGAAAAAAATAAGGAGCAAACACTTAGAGTTAGAAACTTAAGGCAAGAATGTTGAAATAGCATGAAAATAGGCAATTAACAAAAAATATCGAAACACTAAATGCGATCAATCAAATCATTTACATTACCAAGAACCATCAATACCGTTATAACTAATCATAAATGAAGAAACGTGGGTTCACATGCTCTTTGTACAGGTCAGCGCTCTGCTGGCTTATTTTGCATCGCAAGTTTCTTTGGCATGCATATCATCTGATTCGTGAAATATTCCTCTTGTTGATATGTGATGGACTAACCATTTAGATATGCGGCAAAAGGCTTGTAGCTAGAATTATCGCATCAGAAGTTCCCTTGGCAAGACTCGTCTTGAGTTTTGCGATGCGATATGAGTATTGCAACGAGGAAATTGCGATGGAGTACTTCTCATGATATCGAAGAAAGTTTTATTAGGAGGTTGGAGTTGTGGTAACAATGGAAAGTGCCAATATAACTTTGCATTGTTCTATTTGCGATGATGACGTGGCTTGCTGGCAGGACCAATTTTGACCTTTGTATGAGTGGAGGGTTTTTCTTTATTAAATTTATATATGACCTATCGTTAATTCATTAAGTCTTAGGCAAGTCGCATCGCACTTTTGCTTAAAAGCTTGCTTTGCTCTAATCTGTGTGATTGCCGATATGCGATATGTGAAGGGTTCTCATAAATTTTTGCTTAAGTTATTTGAATTCAAATAGATTGAAGGCCTATGTGAGGATAACATATTTTTGGTTTTTTGGGACTTTTGTTTTATTTAATTATTAAAAGACTCTATACTAAAAATTTTAAAGGTTCCCCATTATTGATTAATTTAATTTAACTAATCATAATGGGGGGTTGTTGAATGACACAAAAACACCATTGAATCGCTGAAGAGTTGGAATGAGGAGGTAGTCGAGAGAAAGGCTGGATGGAAGGGAGAATAGTTTGCTGAATAGGTCAATAAAATGTTATGTGTTGATATAGTCAAGCAAGAATTCCCATGGGTAAATACCACAAATTTATACCCATGGTAATTGAAGGGCCAAATGTATAAAAGAAGAATAGAATGACATAAGATGGTTAGATGTCCCATGAGAAATTAACACATGAGTAATAAATATTGTTGGGGTTGTAAAAGTTGGGATGTGAGGTAGATGAATAACATATATGAATTCGTTACGTGAGGTGCAATAGACGGAGAACCAATGTGTGTGAGTTGCGTGAGTTTAGTAATGTGATCATGTGCGTGTGAGAGAAGAATTCGGTAAATAATACTGAGAGGCTAAGAAAAAGAATTACAGAGATGAGAGTTGTTCTGAGTTGTTAGTCTAAGTATGTTTGTATTATAGTTAAACATCTAGCTAAGTGAAAGCAGAAGAAATGAGATTAGTGGAAGTCTGAAGTTTAAAATGAAAGAATGCATGTGGGTCTAAGTTTGAAAATATATGAAAGAGGGATCTACTAAGCAAAGAAAGTTGGTGTCTACACATCAGCTAGTGGGTGCTTCCTTCAGGTTGGTGCCTATAAACATCAAGAAGTGGGTGCTTCCTTCAAGTTGGTGCTTGTAAATTTCAAGGAGTGGGTACTTCCTTCAGGTTAGTGCCTTGTAAAGTTCAGGGGGTTGGTACCTCCTTCAAGTGGGTGCTTGTAAATTCAAGAAATAGATATCTCCTTCTGGTTAGAGCCAGAAAAGTTGATGTAATACTAGATTGTAACCTACAATAACCTTTAAACATAATTATGTGGGTTTCTCCCTTTATGAGTTTCCACATATATATATAGTATTTTATGTGTTATTTACTTGATTGATTGCAAAATGGTTTAAAATATTGTAAATTATTAATAATTGTTAAAATAAGTCATATATTAATCCTCCTCTCAATATAATTATAATTCTAACAGTTTAAATAGGTCCAATTTTCCATAATCATCTCTTTCTTATAAGAAACCATAAGATCATTTTTGAGTAAAAACATTCTCATTCTACCTTGAAATCCCACCTTTTTACCAAACTAAATGTCAGGTTAGGTTAACAAAGCATTACTATTTCAAATAAACATATTTTATTACACTATTTAGTGGAGCTACTTCATCAAAAAATTATGTTTAGCATTTATTTATGGAGTAACAACTATTTTTCTTTCTTTTAAATAAA
>APFE031592522.1:32557-67444 GCA_000404065.3 Pinus taeda | reverse complement strand
TTTTATATTTTTTAATTTTTGATACATATATGTCAACAAAAACATGTAGAAGGATGAATTAGATATAAAAACATAAAAGAACATGGATTGATCATTGAACCATATCACATCAATCATCTAGATTCTAGATTCTAGAAATTATAATCTTCATCAACCATGTCCACAAGTTAGTAAAATACATATTACAACTGCAACATAATGAGTCTCGTGAATCATGATTCATCAAATTCAATCTTAAAGTTTCAACTTCAAGCTTTTAAAATTGAAAATTCAATATATAACATTTATCATCATTGATCACCAAAGTTGTACTTGTAAGCTAAGTTTAACCATTACAAGAAGTAATATCTTAGATATTTCTAAGTCCTAACTTGTAACTGTTAACATGAAATGAAATGTTATAAAATGAAACATGAACGATGAAATGTAATGAAACAACTTTAGTCTTTCACGAAGCATCATATTCATAATTCACAATCATTACCAATGAGTTATAATTGCCAAGGCCCAACTTCAAACTTCAAATTTTCATTGTCACTGTGATATATTGTTTACAAAAAATATCATTATGATATGAAAGAGTTAAGAGTCAAGAGTCAAGGACTCAAAACTCAACAGTTATGAAAACTAAAGTCTAATAGAAACTAGAAAAGACAAGTAAACTGTAAATCTGCATGTGGCCCTTGCCACGAGAGTCTCCAAGAGTATAAGTAGGTCGTGGTGGTCTTCTAGGAGTCTCCCACACAGACTGACGACCAGAACTAGAACCTCCGCGTGAACTCGAGCACTGCTACTGGATTGTGGAGGTGGAGGTGGCATGGCTGCTGCAGCTGCTTCATCTTCATCCCTTACAAGTTCCTCTTCCAATTCTTCAAGATGTACAATGCCATCCTTCAAATTGTCATCCTCCAAATTGTCATCCTCTGGGTGATTGTCCCAAATTTTATATGTGGGATCCTCATAAGCCCGATCACAGTAATGACTCAACAACCTCAAGTTGTAATGCACATAAACCAAGCTTTCTGCTCGGTTTTCATTGAGTTTGTTTCTTTTCATATTATGTATGTAGCCGTAGGTGCTCCAACACCTCTCTGCAGAAGAAGTATTTACAACCTATGAAAGAACTTTTTTTGCCAATTTTGGCAAAAGTCCCTGGCGGCCATATGTTTCCCACCATGTGAGAGAATCAAATCTATCTCTGTCGTCCATTGCATGGAAGTTACGATACAAACCAGTGCCACTGAAGTATTTGCCTATTTCAAGGCGTACAATTGCACATTCCTCCCTATCAGGTATCAATTTTTCTAATGCTTGCAAATATCCACTAGTTACCTCTGGATCTAAATGGGGTTTGGTCCTAATCCCACCCCCTGGTGCAGGTTGGCCCAACCAAGATGTAGAGTAGTATTTTGGCGTAAGGATATACGCCAAGCAATGTAATGGAAGATTAAGTCTATTCCACTGTTCACACACACAATCGTGAATCAGTTTGTACAAGTCGGGATCTCTGTTATGAACAATATCTTTTATTCGCCCCAACATGGTATCCATCTGCTCATACACCTCGCCAATCACTGGTTTGTCTGTATCTGCAAATCGAATCATGTGATAAATGGGCTTGGTGAAATACAATACTTGCCTCACACTTGTCCAAAAATGACCATCAAGAGCGGCCTCCTCCACTAGTTCAAAGGGGTGTGCCATTTGGGTGCAGGTTTCGGGGGAAGCATGAGCTTGTGGTTGGAGCAGTGGCTGCTGGGTTGGTAACTTGGCCGATGATGTATTAATGTTTTATCTTCTATACCATTGCCTATGGAGTTGTTGCCCCGGTTTGCGGGTGACCCGTCGTTGAGATTTATGAACCATGTTGTCTATGGCTAGGTGGAACGTGGAGAGCCCACAACCAGTTGGATTTTCTTTGCAAGGTAAGTGTTTGTGTTTATGTGCTGTGGTGAATATTGAATTATGTTGAAACCCTAATTTCAGGGCTCTGTGCTTAAT
Organism: Pinus taeda; assembly: GCA_000404065.3. Lineage (NCBI taxonomy): Eukaryota > Viridiplantae > Streptophyta > Pinopsida > Pinales > Pinaceae > Pinus > Pinus taeda. The sequence goes on along the minus strand of APFE031592522.1, from coordinate 65,443 downwards.
GTTTTTAATTATCTTGTATTTCCACTATGCATTTATATGTTTATAATTTTTATGTGTCAAACATTGCATTAATGGCATTTTAGCATTGCATTCATGCTAACTGGGAATTTCCAGGTGTAGGAGCAACCATGGCAGGGTTAGGGTTTCTTGCTTCCATCGTAAAAAATTTACAATTCTCAGTAGTGTTGGTGTAGTAGCATTGCCTAGAAGTGGTTGGGGGAGTTACATTGAAAACTTGGGTCCACATACATTTGAGTGGATTAGGTCAAGAATTTCTCTTGAACTATGCTTGTTGCTAGGAAAAGCAACCTTCACATGCTTGTCAAATGCACAACCCTTGCACATTCGTTTCTTCTCATCATTAAAGTCTGGCAGTCCTTACACCATATTCTTCAAGATTGGCAATGCTCCATAGTGCAAGTGACCTAGTTTCTTGTGCCAAAGCTCACACAAGTTGTCATTGTCATGCACTACTAGAACTCTCACAAGATCCCCATGCAATCTGTTGTATGAACACCAATAGCCAACACTCAACCGTGATTTGTACATCTCTTTTGAATGATGACATGTTGATAGTCAAATGCAACCATATATCTAAGGTCTGTCATCACTAAAAGTGAGAGGGAATTTTTAGTTAAGTTAGGTACATAAAAAAAACCAATAAGCTCAAGGATATCACCTGATGACATCTTGAATGAGATGAATCCCACTCCTCTACCCTCTTGCTCTTGCAATTTTTTTGAAGGTCCTCTTGTTAGAGATCATATGTTTGGAGAGGCACCACTATCCACATACTAGCTGACATCGGACATGGTGTTAGATGACAGGCATGAGATCACAAGAAATGTGTCTCAAGCTTAGATGAAAACTCATCGATTCTAGTTCATTCTCCTGCACTTTCTGCAAATTGCTTTTGTTACTTGACCATCCTTTCTTCTCATGACACTGAGAAGCAAAGTCCCCAAATTTCTGACACTTGATAGTGTTGATGTGGCTCGAGTCCTTATTTCCCTGGTCAGAGGATCCTGAATTCACTTTCCCTTTCTAACCCTTCTTGGGTCCTCTGTTGCTCTTCATCTTGCTGATGAGGGCAAGATTCAGCTGCTGCTTCTCCATACCCTCAATAGCGTTCACTCTTGTCTCCTCCTGGTTAAAATCATCCCAAAGCCTTTGAAAAGTAGGAATATTTTTCCAAGCATAGAGCACAGGGACAAAAGGTTGCCAAGAAGAAGAGAAGTTAGAACCCGGTTAATGCAATGGGTACTAGCTCTTCACCCCTGACCTCCTCTCTAACTGCTGCAAGTTGATCATGGAGTTCAGTAATCTTCATCAAGTACGTAGCTATGGTATCTGTCTTGCTTATCCACGTGGTTCTAAGCTTATTCCTTAACAACAATTTTTGATTGATGTTCTCACTTTGTTAGAGAATGACTAGAGCATTAAACATGTACTTTCCCATGGTATTCTTGTTGATGTGAGGGATCCAATGATCCTTCACTGAGTCAAGAATGTCTCACTAGACGTTGGCCATCTTCTTTTTATGATTTTCCGACAGCATGGGATTGGTGGGCTCTACAACTAGGTTCTCAACAATGTCCCACAGATCCTGCTCCTCCAACAACATCTTTACCTGACCTTATGTGTCTTAGTATCTAAGACTGAATGTAGTCCACTGTTGGAATGGAATATTCTGCGAAACTAAACAGATCAACAACCTTTTAAAAAATAAAAAACCAACAACTTGATCATAGGTTCACTGTGCTTTTCTCGAGCACAGATCACCAGCGTCTCACCCCTGAAACTTTCCAACAAAGCTCTCTCACAGGTAGCAGTCCTGTTATCCAGTCAAAGATTCCTGGAATGTAATGTGCCAAATGGAACAATTCTGGGTTTTCTTGAAATTCTAACTCAAAAATACTTCAAATAAAATTCCATTCATTAACAGAAGATTGCCATGTAAAATTTAACAACATAGAACATGCAAATAACGATAATTAGTAGAAGGAAATATCAGCTTTATTTATAATATATGAACGGGGGTTTTACATGTCAAAACCACTGATATAGTTGAGATAGAACTGGCTTCAAGAATCTGCTCCAATGCTGCCTTGGCCCTCCACCAAAACTGAACTGAATTGCCACTGCTAAGCTCTCTTGTGAATTTTGGATGAATTCACCAAAGGGAGATGGGTGCTCGCTCAGTCTCTCTAAATCACCCGAGGGTTTTCATCGTGGGGCTATGGCTGAAGTAGAGAACCGGGTTCTCAAACCTTTTCACAAGAAGAAAATACAAATCCAAGATGTCTCCAAATGACCTCCTCCTCCTCTTTTATAGATTTGATGGATAGATCTCCAAGCCACTAGAAGCATCTTATTTTATTATTGTATTATTATTCTAGAAGCCCTCCATTGACTTTATCTTAAGTGGCGTTTTCATTTTATTTTATTTTATTTCATTTAAGTCACCTTTGACCCATTTCCTACAATTACTTATTTTTCCTTAATTAAATGACTAATTAAATTCATTTTTAATTAAGGAAAATGGTAAATCACCCACCATACTCTCTCTTCGGCCACTGGAAGTCACTTATGAGCATCCCATCCTATATATCTTCTCGTTCTGGTTTCAACGAGCTATTACACTAAGGTGTTCTGTCAATTAATCTCCTCGGAATGCCACCTCAAGCATAATTAATTAAGTTGGGCCCCATAATAAAAACAATAATTTTTGAAAGTTGTCGGAATGTGACGGAACAAAAGACAAACTGTGCGGATGATGAAATATGCCAAACGAATGCCATCAGATCCCATAAAAACTCCTCAAAACTCCATCAAAACTCTGATGACATAAACATCAGAACTAAGGACATATCAGAACAGCTCTGTTAGAAATGCTAGTATCTATGAACACATGTTGTAGAAGACAATGAACAGAAATCAATAGACCACTGTTAAATTCTGAACATGAAAAAGATCTGCTACAGGAAAATACCTGTAAACTGCTAGCTGCTAGAATCAAGACTTGATGAATAATCTGTCCCTCTGCCCTGTCTCTTATAGATCTGATAAAGGGAGTTGTAGCATACCAGAGTTTACAAAAATAAGATTGCATGTGACTCAAACTCAGAAATAGAATTTCCTTTTATCCAAATCAAACTCGGAAATAGAATTTACTAAAAATAAAACCAAATTGAGTTTTATTCTTATTTTGATTCCTAGTCGATCTTTAACTGGTGGTGCATGCCTCTAAGTCTAGCTGGCAGGCACATGCATGCCTGCGCGCTCTCCCTCTATGACTCAAGAATGACGCAACTGTGATGTGTCCTCACTATCTTTAGAGGACACAATAAAGTGCTGGTCTATAGGTGCCCAGATCTGCTGCTGTAGAAGGCTGTCCAAGGTACTTCCACTAGAACGAAAGTATCCTCAAAAATGCATTTTTTCTTCCATTTTCAAAATAACATAATAAACAATGATATAAGAAAGATAGCCAGGTACAAGATGTGTATGGGTACAATAAGTATCCTTGAGACAACATCATTAAGAATTTAAGATATATTTTTCATGACTTGTTATATACAAATCAATGTTGTTAAAAGCGCGATCGGGATTAAATCGGCGCGGGGAATGAATCGGAAAAAATCGGGAAAAATCGGGAAAAAATCGGAAAAAGTCGTTTGGTACAAAAATATTCATTTTTTTTCAAAACTCATTTTTTTTTCGAAAAAATCGGGAAAAAATCGGGAAAAATCGGGAAAAAATCGGCAAAAAAATATATGCGATTTTTTCGAATAAAAATCGCGATTAAATCGCCGTCCTGAAAAAAGCGCGATTTTTTCATTAAATCGCGATTTTATCGCGCTTTTCACAACACTGATACAAATGATGTTAGGACCTCTTATACGTAGGAGTTAGGGTCACATTGTAACAGTTTTTTATAACTGATTGTACCTCGTAGACCCATTGGTATACCATTTCGGTTGATTGTGGGCATAAATAGTACTCCGTGGATGACAAGGGTGCCCCTTAATGGGCACACAAGTTAAGATTAGTCAACATAATTCTAACATCACCCCTTAAGATTGACTTGGGAGGCAACTGAGGAAAGTTGGCATAGAGGACAATCATAAGACTTGATGTAGTCAACTAAGGCGTCAATACATTCATGGATATATTTGACCAAGTAAATATTACATCCAAGAACGATGAAAGAAATAGCTTTTGTTGCATTCTCTTATTCATGACATGCTACTGGATACCTTTAATCAGATTAAAGCTTGATGATATTGTCCTTCTCAGATAAGAGATATATATAATGATCTTGAACATTGCATTCATGGAAAAGCACTTGGTATATCTCCTCCCAGGATAATCAATATTGTGAAGTGCTTTTAATCGATGGGAATCACCTGATAGGAAGTTAGCATGTTCTGCCTCTACATGCAGGTTCATGAAGCAATTTGGCAAACATTGCTTCTAGCATCTAAGGAACTACAGGATGTAACCTCCACTAAGTCCAGTCACATGGCTAAAATGTAGGGTTTTACAACCATTTATTAGAATGAACGATATTATTACTTTTTAGTGGTTTACTTTCCTTTTCAGCATCTTTCATGAGGTATATTACGGACTCAAGGGTCAAAACTACCTGTACCAAATCCCGTGGGTTATCATGATGAGTTGTTGTTATCGTTCCCAGGATGTTTCCCTTGGTTGATTTCCACAGGGTACCCTGGAGTTTTCCAGGTACTCATTTTCAAGGAAAATAAACTACTTGTACCACAGGATATTCACAGCCTTCTTAAGATTTTGTAGGTCCATTTATAAAGATTAATATTGATTTGCCTTTCCGTGTAGAGTGCAAAGTCTCCTACATTACAGTTCTGTTGACTTGGGCCTTTTACCCCTTAAGTTTGCTCTTCATTTAAAACAAGCCAAAGGACAAGCAATTGAAGATTTATTGGAGTTGCTTTTGAGATGATTTACAGAATCACTGGATAAAGGTGTAGATTTCTCACTTGAAAAATTTAGTACCTTCGGAATTAATGTCATGAACGCTGCATTCATATCCCTATGTACAGATTTCATCCTTGAGTTTTTTTAAACAGAACAATCAGTTGGGTCTTGCTGAGGTCTTGGGCATTTTTAGAACAGCCTGGAAGTACAGTTGTTCTGCATTTCTTGTATTGAATCTTTGAGTTTTTCCTTGTACAACCATATATTGATATTGTTGTGTTAAATTTCTAATACAAGTGCAGATTTATTTACTCTCAACAATTATTTATTCCCAAAATTTTATTGTATCACTCAAATAATTTCTAAATCGCTGAAAAATAAAATCACTGGTATTTTAACTTCCAGATATTAATATGCAGTAGAAAAATAAAAACAGAGAGATCAATCACATCACGACAACAAATGTACAGCCATAAAAATTCTCCTTCATTCAATATTTCAGGAAAATCTGGGTTTTGTCCCACAAAGAAAATACACAGAAAAATGCAATGGCTGAAACCTTTAACTTGGCCCCACTGGGAATAATTCAGCCCAAGGAATTTTGGCCCTCTGGAAATCAGCCCCTGAAGAAATTTGGCCCTGGATAAATCAGCCTCTCCAATTTGCAGTCTCCACGCTTCAGCAATTTGGCCTCCCTCATTCTCTAAATCTCAACCTCCTGAAAGTGCTTCCGAATCACCTTTCACTCTTCCTTTCTCCTCAGTATAGATGAGCCTCTCGCTCTGGAGAAAACCGCTCTCTCCCTCTTTGAGAAAATTGCTTTCTCAAAATGCAGTAGCTGCCTCTTGTCTTGTGTCTTCACCTTTCACTTAGGTTTGGCTTCTCTAATCTTCATTAATCCAAATCTCTAACCCTAATCCCCCAAGTGATTGACAGTTGAGATTAGATCTCACCTTACTTTAGATCAACGGTTGAGATCATATCTAAATCACTTAAATAATTTTATTATTTATCCTTAGTACTTTGCCTTAATAGTCCACAATAATTAATGGACTTTAATTATTATACTTTTCTTAAGTTAATATGAAAGAAGTCATAAATCACGTACTCCACCAAGAAAGCACCTAAAGAGGCAACTTACATGCTAAAACACCAAGCTCATGTAGAAGACCTTCCAAAGCTACCACAGGCTTCAACATGCCATTGGTGTTTCATGGTTACCCTTGGGGTTTTGAAATATAGCAGTTACAACTTACAACTTCTGCTGAATTTCCCAGTTTTATTTTCTTGCCTAGTACAATGATACACTAACTGCTTTACTACTGTTTTACTGATATTATTCTAACATGATCAGATTGCTACTTTACCTGTTTGATATAAGAAACTTCACTCAAGACTGGTTTTCCTTTCATTCCATCCCATTAAAGTTTATGTTCTTTCACTGCATTTTGATTTCACTTTATCCTTGAGTTCTGCCTGCCATAGAGCATTGTTGTCCTTGTACTGTTGGTCTAATTACTTCATAATAGATTTTCAAAAATTTTCTTCTTCAAGTATACTATGTCCAGATGAATGACAAACTTTGTTGTTTGGGTTTCACTTTTTGTTGATTGAATTTTTTTCAAGTCTCTTAAACAGCTGTCAATTTGTTGGATTTTTTATCTGATTTTCATCCGTTGCCTTTATGGTGAATTTCTAGAATAATTGAGAAGTATTTCACACAACTCATATTATAGATTTGTGTCTAGTTCTGAAAAGATTCATCCTGTATTAATCCACCTCATGATTATGATTGGTTTGGTTGTTTGAACCTGGTGCATTTGGTTCTTTCTTGACAGGTTGGTTCCACTTATTTGGATTCATCTTTTGATTTTTGAAAAGTATTTGTGTATTTAATTGACTGGAGAAATCTCCATTTGGTATAAACTGCAAATCTCCATTAAATACCACTCGGGTCTTGTAGGTTCGTGTGGTTGGAGATGAGTTCCTTGAGCATTTAAATGGCTGAGGAGAGGATATGTGCATATGCTGCTGTTAGAGTCCATCCACATTTTGTTTTTCAAAGTAGAGTGAGTTAATGGCTGGCCATTACTGCAGTGAGCATGAATTAATTCGTCAGTCTCTTATTTTATCCAAATAAATGAGAATACCTGGGTGGTCTAGTCATTTGACCTCTTAACACATGTTAAAAAGACCTGTAATTCTTACCATTCACTTGCTAATGGATTTTTTTTTTAAATTAAGAGAATGCTTGCTTATTTTTCCTTGCTTATAAGATGAAATAATTGTCTGACATCATATTTCCATTGAAAGGGCATTTACATTGCTTTCTTAACCTACTTCAAAAAATGACACATTTGGCCTAGCTTTTATTTCAAAATGAAGAATTTTATGTAGTACCTCACTTGGATCTTTCCTGCAGTTTGCATTTAATCAAAATAGCTTGCTGTTCTATATTTGTAGAGCATGAATTTATGGTTTTCCCTGCATCTCCATAAAACAGTCAGTTAAAAATTCATTGTTTTGCAATCGATATGCAGGTTTCTCTGTTTAAGAGATTGCTTTTAATGGTGAGGAATCTAAGAGCAGAATCAGATCGAATGCATGCTCTGGCTTGCATTTGTCGAACAGCACTCTGTGTGGATCTTTTTGCAAAGGAAAGTGTACGGCGAGGGCAAAAACCACATAGTGGAACTGACATTGCTTCACTTTTTGAAGATCCACGGATTAAGGAGGATCTAAACAGTGTAACAAGTAATAGTTTGTTTCGAGAAGAGTTAGTGGCTTCTCTTGTTGAAAGTTGTTTTCAGCTGTCCCTTCCTCTTCCCAGTCAGAAAAGTTCTGGCACAGAAAGCAGGGTAATTGGAGCATTAGCCTATGGCACAGGTTATGGGGCAATGAACTGGACTGAATCAGCTTTAGAGGTGGTGGAAGTTTGTAGACCTTGTGTGAAATGGGATTGTGAAGGAAGAACATATGCAATGGACTGTTATCTGAAGTTACTGGTGAGGCTGTGCCATATATATGACACAAGGGGAGGTGTTAAGAAGGTCAAGGATGGAGCTTCACAGGATCAAATACTGAATGAAACAAGGCTGCATGGTCTTCAAAAACAGCTTATCCTGGACTTATCTCAGGTAAATGATCAACACTGTAGATGAAGAAAACAGGTTTCATTGACATACTTTGATTGTTATCTATTGTTTATTTCTCTGGGACAGCAATTTACTAAAAAATAAAATGTTAGCTGCACTTGCATTTGTTTGGACCTCAAAAGTTCTCAATGCAGTTTTTGCTCAGTCCTTACACAGAATTTGCAGGAACTGACTGTGCTACTTTCAGTTATTTTTATTATTTTTAGAATATCAAACTATGATATTAGTTGAAATATGTTTCAAATTTTACAAGGTATTTACATCAACTGATATTGGTGGAATAAATCTTTGACTGTCGCATGTAACAATCTGAAGAAATTATACATGGGAAACAGAAGCAGTTGGAAAAAACTAAATAATATAAAACAGTTTGAGATATGTCATTTGGAAATATAGGCTCTTTTTTGATGCTAGTATTTTGTCTTATGAGGTGCTAGGGTTTGTGCTATACATGTAAAGCCTAGAGAAGAACATGTTGCAGGTGATGAGCGTTAGCCTGTTTTGACCCTAATAGAAAACTGGAGAGTGGGGCCAATACCTTGGATGTTGGAGCCTTGTTCTTGTGGGGTGCATGGAGGCTAGGGCAAGATCATAGAGAGCCTAGTTTGATGAGTTTTGAGCTTTGTGTGATTCCTTGCTTGGAAGAACACTCAATTATTGTATTCTTGATGTTTCATGGAGGCCTTGGTGCTTGTTGGTGCAAGAGTTGAAGACTTAGGGTTTGAGGACTCGAACCCTAAGATGGACTTTAGTCTTGGAGGCTAGTGCTATAGTTGCCTTGACATGTACTTGTGTGTGTAGAAAAAAAACTGAGTTTAGGCCCAACCCTGTTTCAAGTTCATGAAGTAACATCAAGTCTAATGCGCAACCGAACATATTTCATGCCGCTTTTGTAAAATTGGATATTTTCATACTTAAAACACATGAACCTACTCTACTCACTTTTGCTGAAAATAACACAAGCAACCCACAAATTTAACACACATGATTTTGGTCAAATGACCCTAGAAAACCCCCAAGGAAAAACCAGTAAGAGAGGAGGAATTTTGTTTCTCAGAGAAATTTTAGATCAGTCAAATCAGCAATAAATACAACTGATCTCCCTTGGAAATCATGCCTAGATTTCCCAGGATTTTGTGCTGCCTCAGCTCCTTGATTTCTGTGCCCAAGCTGCCTTGGAAACCCTGCCCAGATGCTCATAAATTTCTGCTGTACAGCTCTCGAATTTTGTGCCAAGTCAGCCCTTGAAAACCGTGACCACTGCTGTATGACCTGCACATTACATGCGCTGTACCAGTTTTCTATTTTCATTCTGCTTGCTGTGCATTTAATGCTGAACAACACCTCGAAATTCATCCTGTACCTGCCTTGCTTGTTGTCCAAGGATTTGTGCCCTTTCCTCACTGCTGTACGGACTGCTCTCTCTCTCTCTCTTCAACTCAGCTTCTCTTGCTGAATTTCTCCCCTTGGCTCTCTTTCTCCCCTTCTCCAAATCTCTTGAACAATAGTGTGTCTCTTCACTCTCCCTTTCTCCTTTTATTTCTCATCAATGACTAAAATTCCTAACCCTAGATCTCAATGGCTGAGATTCAATCTGACCATTTCAAGATCAACAGTCATGACTTAATTTCACATTGGGCACACTTAAATCACTTAAGTGACCCAACTTTATAAAGCAGTAGTCTATAATGCGACTTTTTGAAAGCCTTTCCGGCGGATTTTTCCGGTCAAAATCCGGCAGCAATTCATTGGAATTCCATGTTTGATAGCTAGTTTCTGCACAATCAATGGCTCCTAGGGGTTTTTCAGGGCGCTGAATCCAAATATGCAGTTAAAAAACCATTTTAACTGCTAAAAATCAAGATTTAACCTCATTTCTTCCGCCGGATTCCGTCACCGGAATCTCCAAAAAGTCGCATTATAGACAACTCCCTTTATAAAGTTACATTCACTTTATAAAAAGTCACTTTTAGTCTTGACTCTTTAAATATGAAAAGTCACTTTCTAACTTTATAAAATCACTTGATAAAGTAAAGTGCCTAGAGAGTGGAATATGCTCGGTCACCTCTCCATGCTAGGCACTGCCAATGCAGGAGTACCTCTCGAGCTAGAAAAACTAACAATGTAATGTTGCTTGGCTAGGTTTTGTAAACACTAAGGAGGACAAGAGCGCTAGTGTGGAGAGTTTGTCTGATATGAGTTTGATTTATGAGCCAAGGAGGACTTATCGGTGTTGATGCTATAGGGTCTTTGTTGGGTTGACGAGCTTTGGTTGGGAGTGATTCCTAACTAGGAGTTGGGGGCTAGGATTTTCTTTTGGTTTCCTTAGCTAGGGTTTGGAAAGGCTGACTTGTACCAACCGTGTGATCAAGTCATGTATGTACATGTACTTTACCTTATATATATATATATATATATGGAGTTTTTCAATTGTCCACAATTTATGTAGATTTCAACCCTTATTGTTCATGCTGATTTGACATAACATATAGCTGAGTTTGATAAGTGATTTAACACACAACTTGAAGATAAAGTAGACGAATTACTTTGTTATATTCTTTTGTAAGAAGAGAAATTAGATCCACTATATGCCTTAAGAAGTGAGCCATAAGGATTGTAGCATTATGGTATTGAAGTACACAGGCATAAGTTTAGGGTGCACCATACAATAGAAGGGTGAGACTTTAGGTCTCAGACTAGTCCCCCCCCCAGGGGATCAACGGATTTCATTGAGATTAGTTTGGTGACGTCGTATTGTACATCATTTCACATGTCCCTAGAGCTCCAAAAGGATCAACTTTAGATAGCTCTAGGGAAGGGTGCTTTCGGCCTATCCGATTACCTCCCTATCCCATAGGAGCGACCATAGATCTATTCAGAGCTTCTTTCTTTTGACATTGGATATTAGGAGTATCCCTCGTTCCTACATCCTCCCTAGGATCATATGACCATACCCATTTGCTATATCCATGGGATTTCAACAAAGAGCCAGTGCCCTGTTTGCCTCCCTCGCCATTGGTTATCAAACTCAGGAGCCCTTGACATCTTAAGCTCCATTGCTATATCTCCTTATCTCACTCTTTTCTTTCCTTTCAAGCTATAGCCTATTTATTATTTTGTATCTTGACACTATCTTTTATAGATGTGTCGCGACAATGCTACCGCTTGTTACTTTCCTTCTCTATGTCATTTTCAACATTTTCTAGAAGTTGCGCTTGCACGCCCACATCGTATTCACAATGTTTGTACTCTTCATTAATCCCATCGACCTACTTTTGTGGTCATTTATGGACATTAATAAAATTATCTCATCTTATCTTATTATGGGACGCTGTGTGAAATTGGGTTGAAGGGAAGTGAAATATTACTGCGGTTATTTGACTTTTAGATTAGCCCAAAAGGTTGGAAGTTCACAAGGAATAGATTTGAGAAACATAAAGATTGATGTCAAATTTCAGAGGTTGCATTAATTGCCTAATTCTTGAAATTTTTACACATGGTTTGGATGAGAGGTCATTGAATCTTGTTCAAAGTTTATTTCAATGAACAAATCGTAGGTGTAGACATTAGACCCATTTTAGGCCTCCCAAATGACAATAGTATTAATCGGGATGAGACACCCTCAATGAAATTTGTACGCTTTGAGAATATACTCTTGGGAAAAATATTATTCACATATAGCAAGTGCCTTCGCCAATATTTGGTAGGTAGCATTGAGGATGATTGGTTTGCAATTGGTGATAAGTTGTTGGGTCCCCAAGATTTGGGATAAATTGGTTAATTGCTTTGTTTATGCTTCCCAATGATTGCTTTCTAATAATTTTTTTTTAGGTAAACTTGCCATAAGTTTGACTAGACAAAACCGCTAGTCTCCTTGTAAATTTTTTAATGAAAGCCATTCAATTTATGTAACTTACTCTCAGTAATCTCCAATAAGGCTATTGTGAGCTTATCCAAGTTGAGCAATGTTTAGAGCACCCATGTTGAACCACATTAATAAATGTTTGCATGGCCACCCCATGTTTCTTGGTTAGGCCTTGAGATTGAAAAACTATTCTATAGTTAGAGACAAACCATCCTTCAATATCCTCTCGTCTTGTGAGTTACCCATTAGGAGTTTTTAGCACAATTATCCTCTCAATAACTTCCTTGGAGACAAGACCTTTAGAGAAATCATTTGTTGGCTAGTGTCCACTTCAAAACCATTGGAGTTAGGTTTGGAATTGAGCCCTTGGGCTTGCTACCCACCCACCCAAAAGTGGGTAACCCTATAAGAGAAAATTTGTCTCCTACTTTGGACAACTAGCTAGCCAATAACCCTACATTGCTTAGTATGTGACGATATGCCACATTCCTATGGGATTTCCACCAATCAAACACCTTTTGACATCCAACATTCCTCTTGAAGGAAGGCGGGCCACCACTTGAGAGCTACTTTAACCATTTTGCAATCATTTGCTCTCACTTAATGTTTTGGGCATTCTAACATGGATTAAGGGATGATTGCTATGATTGACCAATCTTGACTGTATACTTCTTCTCTCACCTTAGTAAGGGGGTTAGTTTTTGGCCCTAGTCCAGTGGGACCTCCTTTGAGTGTTGAGAAACCAAGTAGAATGTAGTTTGAACTTGATTCCTCCATCTTGATAATTACTTGTGAATAGTAAAATTCTTCTTATTGCTTATTTTGTCTTATTTATCAAACAATTATACAATATTTCAGTCTTCCAAGAACATATAGAGATCACAAAGAAACAAGAGACACAAAGAATTAGGCTCCAAGCCAAGGCAAAACCCAACCAATCCTTTTCTTATAGAATCAAATCAAAACAAGACTTCCAATACCAAGAGAAAGACTCAAAACTAACACCAAATTATCAAGTCCAACCCTCCAAGAATCTTCCAAATCTAGTCAACTCTAGTCAAAGTCAACAATAGTCAAACTATCCAAATTTGGTCAACGAATTGAAATTGCAGACTTGCAGAAGGAGGTCGAAATTCAGCTCTGTGGCAACCTTGAAAATTTTGGCCCTATGCCCAAAATTTCAGACCACATGTTTGAGCTTCTCCTTGGTAAAGTTTTTGGTCAAACTTGAGTTTTCTCTTGCTTTTGATTTCCTCCTTTTTTCTCTCTTTTGACTTCCTTTTACTCCTCTTTCTTGTTGAATTCATAAGTATCTTGATGGTCGAATAGATAAGCTTCGATTAGTTCAAATTGTCTTCTTATATATCACTGTCCAAGAGGTCAAATAGGTGGTTCATGGAGGCCCAAGCCCACTTATCCCAAGGAGGGCCGACATTGATTATTTTGGTGGACTTTGACTGAATATAAAATTCAAAATATTTTTCTTACAAATGTCCAAATGGGATAGGACTCCGATACATTTTGTTTGACTCGAAATAATTTTCTTTTTGACTCTATTTGACACTATAAGCATGAAGAACATGCTTTGACCAATAAAGGAAATATAATAATAATAAATGAATATAATAAATACATCAATGATACATTTGCATTACATTATGAAGACCAACACTAGTTACATTTTCAACACTGAGACCTTAGGGTTATAGGAGGGGCACTACTTGGGAAACTTGAATTGTAGTAGTGTGCCCATATCCTTTCCATACTTGCCACTTTTTACCAATTCCCCTAATTTCATGTCTATCCTTCGGGTTTGTTGTTATTGGTTCTCTAGGATTTGCACCTTCATATCCACATCTATGAGTCTAGGTTGGAAACTTTGCCTTGGAGGTGGATGCAACTGCAAGAAAGGTAAAAGCATAAAATGGCTACAATAAAAGAAAAAGAAGAGCCAAAATGTAAAAGATAATCGGGACATTAATTAGCATGTGGGAAAAAGCCTAAGATGAGTTCTACCCCCCTTGTCAGCCATCACCAGGTTCCTCAGCACTTGATGCTCCATCACATAATAAAGGAACCCTTTCATGTCCCAACTTTGATGAGCGAGACACTGACTCGTCATCAAGGGGTAAATAAATTCTATATCATTCAAAGCAAGCTTGGACACCTAAGCTATGCTCCCTCTCAAAGCATTATCAAAAAGAAGTAAAAGGTACACTAGAGGGTTGGAAAATACAAGCCGAGGAAAAGTGGTAACTCATAACTCTGCAATTTCTCCCTCCATACATCTATACATGTAGAATGATGAACCTCCATTAGATGGTTTAATAACCATTGCACATTGGCATGAAGCATTTCCCCTCATTGCCACATTATCACAAACACCTATGTATTGAAGGGTAGATCTACGACATGTCACCTCCCTGGAGGGGTTGGAAACAACTAATAGGATTGACCATCTAGCCATCCCGAAAGCAAGTAGGGAACACTTTTATGGGACTTGGTCTAGTTAGGTGTTTGAAGGTGATCCTAGTTTGAAGTATTATTTTTCCCTTAACAAGTAAGTATGGTCCACTATGATGCATCTATAGTCATCGTCCCTAGTGATTGGTGACTTTCACTTGATATTGAGATGGTTTCTCTAGGTGGTCTGTCACGCAGTAGTAGAGGCCTAGAGGGCACACTTCATGCCTATACTACACTTTATGCCTAGGTCGTACCACACTTCAGAGAGCAATGATGACCTTGAAAATGCAGCGTTGCCTTTCCAGAGCGAAGTGTTGGGCACTTTGCTGGCTCCAACAGATGATTGACACCTTAGAGTACCCCCATATGTTGAAACACTGAGCTCCTCTTGCTTGGTGTTGGAGGTTCTTGATGATGTATTTAGCAGACCTAGCATGTCCCCAGGTTGGCCTTGACACTGTTTGATGGGAATGATTTGATCTGGAGTTCAGATGATGATGGTTATCTGCAGGATGACAAGGGAGGGCTTGTACTACCACTTGGAGCCCTAATGCTTCAGAGAGATTGTGCCTATCACTTTTACTTTAAGAATTTAACATTACCATGAACTGCATATCAACACTAGGGCAAAAGTTCACTTTTATAGCTTTAGACAGGCATGTGGAAGCAACTAGAAGTCACTAGGCTAACGTAAGAATAGATTAGAAAACAAATAATAATAAAAAATTGAAAAAAAAAAACAAGTAAATGCTGAAACGTGGGTCGTACAACCCTGAAACGCGTTTCAGGCCGTACTAACCACGTTTCAGTTTCGTGAAACGTGGCAGTACGGCTTGAAATGCGTTTCAGGGCCGTACCAAACACGTTTCAGCGTTTCGTACTCATTTCCGTACGGAAACGCCCTTCTGCCCCACGTTTCCTGCAACATAGGTTGACAACATCAAACTAGAACAAACCTATGGGCGAAGTGAAACAAATTAAAATTTTTCTTTGCAGTTCGCAGAATTTGAACCTAAATGTAGAAGTTTGACAAACCCTATGACAGAGTTTATTGGTATGTCTATTAACCATTTCACGCCTTCTATGTATTTATTGTATGCTTTTGATCAACTTATAACTACTGAGTGGATTTGAAGAGGGTGATTAGAGAGGATATATATATATATATATATATATATATATATATATATATATATATATATATATATATACGAAGTGCATTCGTGGCACATGGATCACATCAAGGGCCTCATCCCTAAGGCAACCCCATATTTCGAGCACTCCATACAATTGAGTGATGAATTTATAGAGACGTACAATGCATAACACTAGGATCCCTATTGTCCAATTCAGATTGAAATGCATAACACTAGGATCTCTATTGTCCAATTCAGATTGAATTATAATTCGCTTCAGATTGGGATAGATCATCATATCTCGTGGTCAGAGATGATGATTTTCTAGCTGTGTCACTTGCACCAGATTGAGGAGTAACAAATTTTTAAATATCCCATTTACTATGAGATTAGAGGGAGGATACATTGTCTTTACCTAGAATTGAGAGATTCCTTCAGGATTTTCCTCCTCTATTTGGACCAAAGAGGCCTAACTCATTTTATTAGGACAAATATTAGATCCTAGAAGGACCTCTTTGAACATGCTTCATTAGGTGTATCACTTTCTCCCCTCCTCTCCCGTCTATCGGTAACAAAGTGGGAGTCCAGGAATTAGGATACTTCCAACAATAGATCTATGAGATCATGAACCTCCACTTGCCCTTTGGATAGCAAACAAGGCTTATGAGTTGCAGTTGCTGATCTTAGCACAGGTGTCATCTTAGCTCTTAGCACATGCCAGTTTCTTACCTCCGTCTTGGGCACTAGTTTGTCATTACTAGGTTCTTTTTGGTTGCCTTGAGTGTTAGGTGAGTATTGTTGGATTGTTCTAGACTTTCTCGAGGACTTTGTAGTTTGGTCCCCAAACTTGGAGTCATACCTAAGGATATCATCAAACAATGTATTAGCTGTGCTGCAGTTGGTGATCCTATAGAGACATTTCCACTCTCCTCCTCTTCTATGCCCACTTCTATCTCCAATATGGGTGCAGGCTTCCCTCCCCACACTCATATTTTCATATTGCTAGTTATCTTACTTAATTGTACCTCCCTCATTTGTAGCTAGACATTTCCTTTCTAGATCTCAACAATATGATGCTTCAGTCCATAGATTGTTAGGTCTTGCGGACATTTAATTTAATCTGTTCTATTTTGATGGTATGTAGCCTTTCGCCTTGTTATTTCTATGGTTATATTTCTGTTTACTTTTTCCATTCAGTATTTTAGCTTCTTTTAGCTTCTGCTTTACTTTTAGTGTTTTGCTTACAGGAGTTGGTCTGACACTCATGCAGTTTGTCATTAATTGTAATTTTGAGTTTCACTGAGCTACCCTTTGGTCATTCATGCAAATTAAATAAAATTTGCTTATCTTATAGTTGGTTTAGTTTTGTGTTTCATTAATGACCTTTACATTAACTACTAGTTAGCTTTATTACACAATGGCTTTAATGTTTCTTGTAACTTAATGATTGATGCAAATTTTGTCTTATTTATTTTGAGGTTGTCAGAGAGTTGGCGAACTTTCATGGGTTTCAAATACAAATGCAGACCAGGGATGTTAAGTTATGATTATTTTTCTCACCTGTTTTGTGTGCTGTATTAATAGTTTCTTCACATACTGCTAGGTGAATACTCCAAGAATATGTGCACGCCTGATCTGGGCCCTAGCAGAGCATTTTGACTTAGAAGGTTTGGATCCATTGCTGGCAGATGACCCTGAAGACCCCTTAAATATTATCATATCAAATATGCATAAAGTACTCTTTAGTGTGGATTCTTCAGCTCCCACAGCTACAAATAGACTTCAAGATGTTCAAGCAGTTCTTCTGTGCGCGCAACATTTAGGGTCGCGGTATCCACGAGCAGCGCAACTTCTTACAAAAGAATTGGAAGACTTCAGGAGTAGCAATTTAGCAGATTCTGTGAACAAGCACCAGTGCCGTCTTATATTGCAGATAATAAAGTACATTTTAACTCATCCTGGGGAGAGGTGTGCAGCAGCATATGCTAACTTTGCTTTTCATGCGTTTATACATGTTTTTTTTTTCTTTTAAATTTATCTTCACAAGCAATATATGATGATGTCAATTGTTGCATGCCCTTTTACATTGGCTAAATAATTCAGATATGAAGCTAGGAGCCCAAAAGACACATAAATGGCCACTAACAACTAACTTGATTTCAGCATGCATGTAGAACCTGAGATGAGCTTCTGGAACCAACCCACCAAAAGTATAAACAATCCTGTAATTTACGAAATTTGCTCTACAAATATCCTTTAATCAAAAGAAATTTCCCTTCCATCATTAAAAACTAGCTTACAATCACGAAATCCATCTTACAACTATACAATTATTTTGTAATAAATGTGACTCACAAATATAAAATTTGATTGCAAAATATAATGATGGCCTACAAAAGTTGAATTCTATTTGCAATTTCTGATTTCTTCAAGTCAGCCTGCATGGTGAATTCTGTCAATTTGAAAATGGCTTCAAAACAATTTCCAATTATATGAGGTTGGCTAGATCATGGTTTTCTACTTTTATTAGTTGAGGTGGAACATGTTTTGTTATATAAGGTACAGAGGGGTGAGAACTGGTCAATAGTGGCTGCATCAGTTCATAGCCATTACCAACTTCACTTCTATAGGGGTTTTTATGCATTTAGATGTTAGGAGTGCTTCATCTTAGGTTCCTGTTGGGAACACTTTGATGTCACTTATTATACTTTCAAATCTCCAAGGCCCCATCAGTCCATGCTACTTTCCTTGGGACATTCTCCCGTAGCACTTACTAGTGTGATTTTAAAGTTTTTGAGTATGAAGAGGATTAGTTCCTTTTTCTTGTATATCTGGCAATTGCAACGTTTCAGTTCACTCTTCAATCCTTGTTCTGGGTGTTTCTAGAACCTTTTGTATACTTTTTGTACCTTTTTGCATGACCTTTCTCATTTGGGAGTACCCTTTTGTTGTGCTCCTGTTGCTATTATCCCCTGCAGATGTACTCTAGTCCTGTTTATCTATTTTGGTCATTTGT
The DNA here is from genome assembly GCA_000404065.3 of Pinus taeda. Taxonomy (NCBI): domain Eukaryota; kingdom Viridiplantae; phylum Streptophyta; class Pinopsida; order Pinales; family Pinaceae; genus Pinus; species Pinus taeda. The sequence goes on along the minus strand of APFE031592522.1, from coordinate 46,849 downwards.
GGACACTAATATGAATTTGGTTTCAATTTCAACCTGTCACTTGCAATTAATTCTCTGCACTCCATTCAATGCTTAATACAATATTCTCCCTTCGATTAGACAAGTGCCTCTAAACTATCAATCAACTCTTCTAACCATGCTTTCACTGATGATCCGCTTGACTCATCATGGGTCCTTTTTGTCAATGCCCTGCGTTTTATTGCTAGATGCCTTGCTTTGGCCTTTTCCTAATCTTGTACTTGATTGCCTTCTTGGCTTATTATATCTCCATGCTATGCAAAAGTATCCAGTTTATGCATAAGTATCCTACTAAAAAATCTTTTGAAATTACGGTCCCTCCTAAAAATATCACTACTCCATTATTAGTTTCTCAAGCCAACTATATAATTGATGTCAAATATACAACCGGTACCAGAATCACTGTCTATGCATGACAGGTCTCATAGATGTTTTTGAAAATTTAGGATATGATGTATATCTAAGTTGCACTGAAACGGATACGGGAACGGATACGGATACGGGGTTTGAAACGGATACTACAAATTTTCAAAATATCAGGATACGATACGGCAAGGAAACGGCATGCATATATATATATATATATATATATTTCATATTGCCATTCATCTTTTAGAATCTAGAATCTATATCTAAAAATGCATAGTCATCGTCATGAATTCAACATAAACAAATCATCATCATCAATTCAGCATAAACATTCTCATCATCATTAGTGATTATTATAACATTCAACATATTATCATCATCATTAATAATGTAATCAGAAATGCTACAGCCTTTGTGCTTTCGGGTCCAACTCCTTCAAAGAAGGTGTCATGCATGGCAAATGATATCTATCTTCCTTGCATGACAATTAAAAAGCCCATGGAATCATTGGGATATTCCATCAAGACCTATTTGAACATTTCAATCTTCTCAATGTCAGCTTGGTCTCATGACTATATGCAGGCACAAGATTGGCTAGAGAAGATTTATTATATTGGAGGGATTTATGAAATCAAGAGCAAAATCAATGACAATTAACAAAACCTTAACCAAAATGAAAATTAATCGCTCAAATAAATCGATCAAATCCTTTTATTTGCTTTTTTGAACATCTATCTTTTTCTTAGTAAGAATCCTTGATAAATATATGGAGTGTTGTTGTTTCTAAAGATTTAGAAAAGAATTTATGAGACTCTGTTTATAGTGAGTTTATTTGCAAATCTGATTTCTTCATTTTTATTATTTATTTATGGCTATACAAATTTTCAAGCTTTTTAACATTTTAAGGGTGGATTTTGATCACAATTTTCGTGGATCTGTTTCCATGTTTCCGGAAACGGATCCAAAAAATTTTAAATCCCTTGGAAACATATCCAATTCCAAATCCCGGAAACGGATCCAAAAAAATTTAAATCCTTTTGAAACATATCCAATTACAAATTTAAAGTTTCCGATTTTTTGAAACGGCACAAAAATGTTTTTACAACGTTTCAGACAAGAATCATATCCGTTTATGTATCGGAAACGGGGATCCGCTTTTCCAGAAAATTCTTCAAGAGCTTCTGGTAACTTAGATGTTTATAGATTGAATAAGATGAGATATGAAGGTTACAATATAACGTGGGGCATATACATTACAATTCTTCTCCAAAGTCTGAAGGTCATCTTACAATAACATGACTATTACTTATTCATCGTTATAATTATCTATTATACATTTATAATATTATCTTTTAGTCCTTAACGTTCGTTCCCTTCTTGAGTTGCTTCCAGGTCAAAGCACAGTTTGAAGACGCATAGCCTTTTTGCTTCCAAACCAATTGTTGACTTGAGTTGCTGAGTTCGTGCATGTGGTCCATGACCTGGCTTAGTCAGTTCATGACAGACTCAGCTAGTTCAGACCAATTTGTAATGGTTTGGTACTAAATCAGTGAATACTAAAAACTGGTCCAACAGTTTGGTTTGGTGACCGAGTTGACCTGGTGCCCTATCTTCTTCGTCGGTTTGGTCAATTCCAAGTTGGACCGGACTGGTTTTTAAAACTATGTCAGAATCCACTATGACGAGGTATCAAAGTCGCCCAAGACTATGTTGCTTGATTCAGAGTTCTTGTTTAGCAATTGGTTGTGCCTCAACTTAAGGTTGCATTGAACAAAAGCCAAATCATTGAACTATTTTTGCCCAAACGGTTCCACTTCTAGGTATGTATTTGCTAAAAAATGCTTCAATTATGTTCACACCTAGAAACTATGTCACCTGACACGGGGACACAGGACATGAAGGACACAAGGATTCGAGTGTCTGACACGGGCACATTGACTCCCCAAAACAGGACACATTATATATATATATATATATATATATATATATATTAAAAATTAGATATTTCTTACTCAAATTCTCATTCATGATACAAATTCATTGATTCAAACATAGATCTTCATCTAGATGTAAGTTTTACAAAGTAACATTATGCATAGAAATACAATTGTGACAAATTTATCAATGATCAAATAGGGGAAAGACAAGAAACTGCAGTTTTTTCATTAAGTCATCAAAATCAAAATGTGTTACATAGGTAGTAGCAATGCTAATGGAAAATAGAAATAGCAAATACAAAACAACTACAAGCCTCAAGGCAGTAGGTAGCTCATGAGTCATCAATCATCATCATCATCAAAATCAACATCACTGTCATCATCATGGTCACTAATGCTCTCCTCTGTAGCATCCTCCTCCTCTGTATCCAATGTCATCTTTGCATCTGCTGGTTTGGAGGATGACCCCTCAACAATATCACCATCATCAAAAGTGACAAGCTCTAGCACTGGCTCATTAAGGTCCAAGTTGGCCAATGTCGACTCAACACTGTTGTCCAAACCCGTATCATCAGGAAAGACATCCTACATCTTTGTCTTTATTTTCAACCACTCATCCCTCCCCCTGTAAATAAGACGAAGGTTGGTGTGCACATACACCACTGTCTCTTCCCTGGACTGCTCAAGCCTTCTCTTCTTACCTGTTGCTTGAATCGCCCCCAAATTGCTCCCAAACCCTTTGTTATTCACTCCCACACACCCACAACAAGAGAGATAGAGAAAAGTGAGGGAAAAATGACCCAAAACCGACTGTTATGGGTTGCGCGACAAGCAAATCAAGGGGACACATGTGCCATAATGAGGACACAATGGACTCGTTCCTCGGACACGATTAGGAAATGATCAAAGGACACGTGTCCCACTGAATCGTGTCTGATTCATCCGATTTGGGACACACAGAGGGTTTAGGACGAATCTAGTTTCATAGCCTAGAAGCATTGCATGTATGACTCATTATCTGAATTGCAATTTTTTGCAAATTAGAGCATTGGCCACCGCGCTGTTGCCACCAATAGGCTACAATAAGTGCTGAAGGCAAAGAAGTTTTATCAAATAACGTTGAAACTTTGACTCAACTTTTGCAATGAATAATAGAATTTGAGAATTTTGAAATTTCTTTCTTGGTGGATCTATTGTTTTGCTTCATATAGCGATAGGCATGCGAAAGGTACTTCTTACTGCAAAATTGAGCAGTCCCAGTGAAAATCCTCACTATGCAACCCAAGTCTTATGGAAACAAGAGATCAACCATCACTGTAGTCTGTCACCTCAGTGGCTTCTTTCCGACCGTTTAGTGGTATATATTATCTACACAAGGGATGCTTCCTTACAAAGATCACCAACAATATATTCTATTGAGAAGGGCTCAACGATGATGCAAGGTCTAATAATTGAAGGAAAAGCTACTGGTGAAGCCTTGAGAGATAGAGGTAGGAGTTTCCTAGAGATCAAGTACACTTTTCTAAGACCATAATTTAAAAGGCTTTATATGTTAGGCTTTGTATGATATGCAAGTTTATGGCATACAATGGCATGTAGCAGCTTCAAAAATAAATGACAGGGTCAATGAAGGACTAAAGGCTATGAAGGAAGCAAGCTAGGACTATTTAAAAAATGGTTTTAAATGCCTGAAAATGCATATGGCAACAATTAATATCAAGACGTCAGCCCTCATTTTGGGGTGAATACATGGAATTAGTGTTATATTTTGCTGTTTTATATTTATTAAATGCAATCCTTTTCAATAGGGAAGTAACAAATGGACAATAAATTGCTATTAAATGCAGATTTAAGCTAACTTGAACTCTAGTTACCATAAATTTAAGAGAAAAAGAAGAAATTTAAATGATCACCACTAGTTAGTCTAGTTCCTTCTCTCAATTGGGCAATGGAGTCAATGATGATGAGGTCAATGATAGAGGAACTTGGATGAGGTGGGTGGAGGACAAAAATGCCTCTCTTAGAAACTTTAGTGACTTTTCTAAGTGGAGATTTAGGGTCAAGGGATGCATCATCCAAGTTCCCTTGATAGATTATTGAAAGACTAATTTAGCAAAGCATAAAGAAACAAGATTTCATGAAAGATATTGCACCTTTTAATACGACACAAAGAAACCATACTTTCATAAATTTGTGCGTGAAATGGAAGAAAATCAACAATAGACATGCACCATTCAATCAAAAATCACTTCATCAATCTAAGACAAGTCTCCTGATGTAAAAATATCCCTCCCAAGACAATTTTCTCCACCAAGATCACATTGTGTCCAAGAGAGAAGAACAAGAGAGGTAATGCACACTTCTTAAGAGAGAGAGAAGTGTTGTGTTATTGATGACTCAAAATGAAAGTGACTCTCCTTTATCTATATGAGGGTAACTATGTCACTTTTCATTAATTTACAAATAAAAGCCCTAAAAAGTTTACTTGAGCATTCAACTAGGCCTAAAGGTCAAAAGTCGACATTAAGGTAGCTTTAAATTTTTATAACATAATGAATACAACAAAATAGTGCACACACATGGGAATAAAGACTGTCCATTATGACATCATTCAAAATGAAAGTGACTCTCCTTTATCTATATGAGGGTAACTATGTCACTTTTCATTAATCTACGAATAAAACCCCTAAAAAATTTACTTGAGCATTCAGCTAGGCCTAAAGATCAAAAGTCGACATTAAGGTAGCTTTAAATTTTTAAAACATAATGAATGCAACAAAATAGTGCACACGCATGGGAATAAAGGCTCTCCATTATGACATCATCCTCTGAAAATGGGTGATCTCCATCAAGCGACAAAGAAGGTCATGAGTGCTCCTCACTCCAAGAAGAAATCATCAAAGTGCATGGGAATATCTCTAAATAACTCTTCTTCGACCATGATATCATCTACAAGGAGGTCTATGTGACCCTTATTGGGCACACGGGGGTGACATGGCAAGCTTTGAGGCAAGCATTGGCACATGGGCATGATGTACTAGTCCTCCCAAGTCATCTTAGTGATAACCATCCTCATCTAGGCTCTAGGAGGCAATGTGCATGAAATAGGGTCAAGGCAAGCCTAGGGCATCTTGGGTCCATTGTGGTACATCATCAAACAAGCCAAACACCTTCCCTTCTTGCTGACATTTAAGCATCTGGAGGTGTAGCAAGGGGCATACAACCATGTGTAGTCTTATCAAGGCCCAATGTCCATCTTATGAGGGAAATATTGGGGCTAAAAGGTCTTGTCTGCACTCAACAATGGGCAAACATCCTTTTAAAGGTGCTGGATAAGCACCATGTCTTCCTTCAAAGGATTTTTGCTGTGTGAGTGATGAAATGGCTGAAACATATCCACAGTATCAAGTGAGATCAACAACATTAGCGACAAAAACCATTAAACTACATATCCTTAGTATGAAGTGAGATCAACATCATTAGCGAAAAGAACCATTATAAAGTATCATTTTGAGCTATATTCAATGTTAGGGGCACAAGAATAGTTCACACAAGCCTTATCTTCCAAAGTCTTTCTAGCTCAGAATTTGTAGGTAAGTTACCACACCTGTGTTAGGGATGGTTATGCATTCAACCCTATTAGGTGCTTCCAGCCTCTAAGGGGAAGGACATGTCATGGGTAGACCCATCAATCCATATGTGCATGTGACATTGATGTTAATGGAGTGGGCAAGACTTCAGGGAAGATGGCCATAGCCATGGTACCAACTAGAGGGGTGCAGCAAGTTTGAGTACTGTAATGAGAAGAGGGAGCAATTGTGGAATCATGAGTTACCCCTTTCCTTGGCTTACTTTTTCCACTAATTTGGTGCATCTTTTACTTCAATGATTTATCTTTCTTTCATGCATATCTTTGGAGACCAAGTGTACTTTTTACATTTCCAATATCCATTAAAGATGTAGCAATTTCTCAGTTATCGGGGTTGGGACAGTCAAGCTTTGTGATGTAGAATAAGATGTCGAGGAATTGGGTGATGGCTAGTGAGGGCGATAGAGCTCATGCTAGGATTTTTCCTATGTTCTTGCTAAGTCCCAACAATCTTTTGCATTTTTTCATTTCTTTAGTTTTGGCTTCATGTGCTTTTATCATTCTTTCTATTGCATCAACCTCTTAAGGAAAATTTACTGGCCCTGGCTTGAAGATGAGGATATAAGGTGCCAGTCCCAATGACAAATGAAAATTAGCCCAAAGAATAGATGTGGATATAAGGGAGACATTGAATGTGGTAAGTATGGAGTACCTTCGGCAGGCTACTTCAATCAGTGCCTTATGTTAGTGCCCCTCCTTAAGGAAGGACTTGAAGGGAGGTAACACTGGACTAGGGGCAATGGATAGCCTCCCAGGTGAAGAATGGAAACAATGGTACAATCAAGAGCATTCAATCCTTCAACGAGGCTTGTGATCCATATTAATATGCCCTCAACATTAAATGAAAGCACATGATTACAAGAATGGCTAATGTACCTTTTGATAGATGACCCAGTGGGAGAGATCATTGACGAAAGCATCGATGGAGAGTTTGATGTAAAGCTATTTATGAGCCATCATAGGGTTGTTGGTTGGTCAACTAATAAAGAGAAAAATGTTCTCCTATGGGTTACCTACTTTTGGTGGGTAACATTTGGCTCCAACTCTAAGACATGTGGGTTACTTGATCCATGTGCTCGAACGAAGAGTGCATGAGAATCCCAACATTCCCTGGTACTCGTAGACCTGTTACTTATAGACTCATAACAACTTGTTGATAGCAACTGTGTAGGGTGTTGAACGTCACCAATGTTGCGAACATGGGATAAATCGGCAAGGGCCGGAAAACCAAAAAATCATAAAAATCGGGAAAATATCGGTAAAAATCAAGATACCATCCAAGGGTCCAAATTTTCTTGAAATATACAATATTCCCTTTGTGGAGGACTTTTAAAAATTAATTCCTTTAAGACCTACAAATTTTTCCACTTGGAGAATTATTTTTCCTAAGACAATTTAATTTTGACTCTATTAATTAATTTTTTGGCTTAGGATTTAATTTTATTTTGCCAGAAAAATGAATTAATTTACACATGAGGGGATTTAATTAATTTTCCACCCTATAATACATAAGATTTTATATTTATGACCCTCAAAGGGGGAATACACATTTGGTTTAGACCCTCAAGATACATAACCCATCTGTGACACAATGTGATCTAGTAGACCAAGTGATTTGTAATAAAATAATTAAGCCAACTAGCTTAAATTTTTCCCAAATCACTTTTACATCAGACTCGACTAAAAACACTAGGACTCACCTAAGATTATGACAATAAATTTCACCCTAGCTTTGCGGTTTAAGCTGGACGGAAAAAATTCATTAGCTGTGTCTAGAAACACAGGTAATCAAAAAAGTTAAAAATCCTCTTATGATGAAGTTCGTCATCAGAATTATAGACTTACCTAGGTTGTTACATATACTCAAGGTCTTACTAGGATCATTTAGTTTACATAACCTGTGGAATGGGTTTACAATGACATGTAAACTGCTGATAGATGACCCGATCATGTTGAAAAAATGGGCACTTTCGCTTCCTTGAAACTTTGACAAAATGTGTGCAACATGTCCAAAGAGGAAGAAGGGGGGAAATGCACACAATCAAATGTACCAGCATTGGTAGAACCCCAAGAGGAGTTTGCTAGTAAGTTTGAAACTGAGTTCACACTTATTTGCTACCCTACCTTAGGCACATTACCAGTGTGTACGTGGTTGCTAAAGAGTGGAGCCACAAGACACATGACGGGAGCATGGAAGTAGTTTGATAGCTTGACTGAGTGGGACTTAGAGCTGCATTTAGAGTTTGGTGATGATGCAAAACATGCAGTTAAAGGGGTTGGAACAATGGTATTCAAACTTGAGTTAGGAGGCAGGATGCAAATGAAAGATGTGCTATGGATGCAAGAACTGAGGTGGAGTCTGCTCTTAGTCTCTATGATGGAGAAAAAGGGGTTCTGTGTAGCATTCCAGGATGAAAAGTACCAATTAGACCTAAGGGATCTAGCTCTGAAGAGGTATATGTGACTGCAGTTAGAGAGAGCAACTTGTATAGGCTAAAGGGCCAACATATACAAGCAATGGCAAGAAGCAGAGCAATGGGAACCTTTGAAGGTTGAACAACACAGAGGGAATTCGTCCTTAGGTTCGGGACGCAAAGAGTTGTTAATAGATTCCTCCAAATCTATCAAGAAGTCCCCTCGGTATGAAATGACCTTATAAGATGGTTTGGAGCAAGAGGCTTCTATAAACTAGACCAAGGGGAATAAGACTTCAAGGATATTTTTAGGCTAGGTGGCAATGAAGGTTTCTAGTTCAAAGGGAGTTGCCATTGCAACATATGTAGTTCGAGGACTGAAATCAGTTCCAAGGGGCAGAAGTATCTCCCTCATTAAGAGGGATTGTTGATCTTTGTAGCTCGGGAAGGTACTTATGCATAGGCCTAAGTGTCTAAATGTGCAAAGTCACACAAAGTCTCCTTAGACACTTGCTCTTGTGTGAGCAAGTTGCATTTGCAACTTATCCTAAGTTTTAACTAAGGAAAAACGCATAATTGTTATGTTGGCTTATTGAGCTAAAGAAACATTAGAAACAATAAAGTGTTTACTTTAGTAATTATGCTTTAATTTCAACCCTTGATATCAAGTGAGGTGAAATCTAATTATGGCTGTCAATCACTTTGGAGATTAGGGCTAGGGATTTAGCTCATCTAAAAGTTATAAAAGCTAGGCTAAAGAGAGGGAGAAGACACACCATATAGTGCACAAAATTGAGAGAGGCATCTTAGTGAGGAGAGTGATGCTCTAGTGTGGTTGGTCCGAGGAAGGGGCAATAAGGAGATCAAGATCAACCATTGAGTGCTTGATTGGTTGGATCAGATCCATTGTTGTACATGTAATTTCCTCAGTTGGGCCATTATCCCCAAACGGGAGCCCAAGTGGGTTCTAAATGTTTTACTGATGGTCTCATTTGATTGGGCAAAATATGTGTGTCATTTTGTGTGACTAGTTATGTTTTTTCTTCCACTAACTTGTGCTAAGAACCTAGTTATGAATTCATTCAGTAGACCTGTAATCTACTAGATTAATGGTTTGCCAGATTCTAGGTTCGTAAGAAAATTAACAATATCTACTATTTAGAATGATGAATGATGAATCTAAATCAATGTGTTTCACTTCTGCATTTGAATCTGAATCATGTTTATATCATCCACTATTTTGAATTTAGTATTTACGTTGCACATTGATGAATTTTCATGAAATGAATTTTTATTGTTGGGATTTTTTCTTTTCTTTGATTTATAATTCTAGAGACAGGGTCTCCTATGCCAGAGACCCCGACGTCCCCCCTTTCCCTATGGATTTTCCTAAAATTAAGCGGGTGTCTCCACACATCTTACGCATAAGAGACCCTGACATCCCCCCTTTCCCCATGGATTTTCCTAAAATTAAGCGGGTGTCTCCACACATGTTACGCATAAGAGACCCCGACATCCCCCCTTTCGCCATGGATTTTCCTAAAATTAAGCGGGTGTCTCCACACATCTTATATGTGTATTTCCTTGCTATTGTTCTCCTGCATCCTGGAAACTTGGTGGAACATTGGTAATTTCATGAAACTGTGTAGCTGCTTCTTTGATTTGATTAAGGAATTGATCCAAAACTAGGTTTCGGAGTCTGAATGCACCCTTTGTTGATTCTGTAAGCAACTTTGAGTCATGAAAGAGTTGGAGCTTTCCCACTTCATTCTCTATAGCTAGTGATAGTAGGAGTTTTTGCATAGGTAGCTGTTAATTTTGGCAACTAGGGCCAAACTTCACCTCGGACAACTCATATGAGGCAGTTGATATTTTTATTGGATTCCTCTCTCCGAGAAGTGTAGGATTGATCTAAAGATCATCCCATTTTGACATGTACAAATGGAATTATGAATTTATTTTGATTATGGACAAATTGTCAAGGTCGGCCAACAAACTCATGTAGGCTCAGAAACCTAACAATCACGTCTATTCATCCTCAACGTTTGCATATAAATACAAGGTGTCTCCTCATTAGGACACTTCATTCTCACATACATCTTTCTCTTCTTGATTGGGTAGGGATTTTTGAGGCTTCTCTCTCTCTCTCACGTGCGAAGAAAGGAATGTACTTTTTCTGCGTTGACCAAAAATTGCAGAAGGCTGTTTTGACTAATGTTGACCATCTTTGACTGCGGTTTTGTGTGGGGTATTTCTCTTTGTATAGGTTGCAGTTCTGGGCATGAAATCCGAGGCGGTTTGACCTTTGTTTGACGAACGTTGACTGTGCTAGGGCTTGCTGTTGTGTTGACTTTCTTTGACCAGGTTTGACTGGATAATTTCAGAATGTTTTTGGGCTGATTTAAGTTGCTGTTGGAGGCTGAGTTGACTGAGTTTCACTGAGCTGTTTTGGAGGTCAAATTTGCCTTGTTGACCAGCATTGACTTTCTGGTTAGGGCTTTTTGTTTCTGTTGTTTGACTGATTAGGTTTCGCTGTGATTGGGCAAGTGAATTTTGTATATTGTACTCTGTCTATGCTGAACTTTTGAAGAATTATAAGAAGAATTGATCAAGGGTTTCCCCACATTGGGGTTTGTCATTGGCTAGTGAAATATCTTGTTTCCTCTTGTCTTGGCTTGTCTTCTACTGTTATTGTTTATGTTCTATTTGCATTTTACTATTGTGATGATGTGATTGCTAAACTGGATATTGATATTGGGCTAATAAAGAAATTGAAGTAAAATTGCTCTAAGCATAGAACATACCATTGTTATCTAAATTGAAGTAACATGGTATCGGAGCTGAGGTGAAGACAAAGCCCAAGCAAGAGTGAGAAGAGAAATCACTAAGAGGAGCAATCACTAATCAAGGACAAGATTCGATGGCCTCTACATCCTACTTCAAGTCTGATGATAAGCTTCATGATAAGTCTGATTATCATGCATGGAAGATGTCTCTTGATTTGACATTAGAAGAGTAAGATGTTATGGATTATGTGCAGGGAAAGATTTCAGAACCTCCTTCAAATACATTGGTTGCTGCAAAGACAAAGTACAAGAAGGGTGAAGTTAAAGGCAAGAAGATCATCAGGGATTCTATTAATGAGCATTTAGTTTCTTAGATCTCCGATTTGAACACATCAAAGGAGATATATGACAGGTTGGTTGGCATGTTCAAATCTAGCAATGCAAACCAAATTCTTTTCCTCAACAACAAGGTGAAGGATATAAAGAAGGGAAGAAATGAAGATATTTAATCCTACTTCATGAGGATTACTGAGATGAAAAATGATCTTCTTTCAATTGGAGAAGTTATTGCTCATAAGGAACTTACTCTCATTTCCCTTGGAGGACTTCCTCGTGAATGGCACATGTTCAACACTACTATTCTTAACAACGACATGATTCCAGGTTTTGAAGAATTACTGACTAGATGTTCTCAAGAAGAAAACAAGGATGATGGAACTAGATATGCTTTTAAATAGGAATGATCCTACTGCATTCTCTGCTCATGCTAAAAAGAGCAATGCAGGTTCAAAGAATCAATGTCATGGAAGGTCGGGTTTCAAAAATGGAAGGAGGGGAAGATGCTTCATTTGCAACAAGTTTGGTGACTATGCTAGGGAGTGTCCTAATAGAAGGGATACACCTTATGATGATGACAACCACAACAACAACAATTTCAGGGGCAACAATAATCAAAGGAATGACAGATTCAACAACCAAGGAAAAAGGAATGTTCCCGCCCCTCATAAAGGAAATGGCCGCCCTCCCAAGAGATCAAGAAACACCAGGTATGATGAATCTAATGTTGTTGATAACAAGCAAAAGTAATTTTATCTTATATGTGCCCTCTCTACTGCATCTCCTCTGGACACTTTGGGAAATTGGTTGGTTGATAATGGTGCGTCAAGGCACTTCACTGGGTATAAGGAAGCTCTTTCAAATCTGATTGAAAAGTATACAAGTTTGGAAATTATTCTTGGAGACAATGCCACCTATCCCATGAAGGGAGTTGGGAATATTACTCTTCAATTGAATCAAGGTAACACCATTCATCTACAAGAAGTACTATATGTACCCGATCTAAAGAAGAACCTGGTATCTATCTCGATGATGGAGGACAAAGGATTCAAGGTGGCATTCATCGATGGAAAGGTACGTGTGTGGATAAAAATTTCAAAGATGCATTTACACTTGGCTTCAGGGTTGATAGCCTATATCAAGTTAGAGGAAGCCCATTAGGAGCTATGTTTTGCGACACATCACTTCAATCCAAATTATGGCACTGAAGGTTTGCTCATTTACATTATAAGGCTCTACCCGATGTGAGGAAGATGGTGATAGGTATGCCCGAATTTAAAGTAGAACAAGAAGGTGTTTGTCAGGAGTGTGCTGAAGGAAAGCATATAAGGGGACCATTCCCCTCAAGTGATAGCAAGACTATCGACGTATTGCAGTTGGTTCGTTCTGATCTATCTGGTGCAATGCCCGTGAACTCATTAGGAGGATATTTATATTATGCTATCTTTATGGATGATTTCTCTCGCAAGACTTGGATATATTTCTTGAAGAAGGATGAAATATTCTGATGGTTCCGTTCTTTCAAAGCTTTGGTCGAAAATCAACCCGGGAAGAAGATCAAAATATTGAGGACCGAGAATGGGACCGAATATGAATCAAATGAATTCAAAAATTATTGTAGAGAAGTTTGCATTAAGAGGGAGACTATTACCGCATATACTCCTGAACAAAATGGTGTTGCTGAAAGGAATAATTGTTCTATCGTAGAAACCACTCGTGCCATGCTTCATGATCAAAGCCTTTCAAAGTTCTTATGGGCCGAAGATGCAAACACCGCTGTGTATGTTCAAAATTGATGCCCTCATCAAGCATTGGACTCCAAAACTCCCGAAGAATTTTTCACCGGTAAGAAACCTAATGTTTCTCACTTTCAAATTTTTGGTAGTCCCATATATTTTCATGTGCCGAAAGAAAAGAGAAGCAAATTGGATGCTTCTGGGAAGAAAGGAACTTTTTTGGGCTACAGTGAAACTTCTAAGTTAAGTCCCCTGACATGGGGATTCGGGATTAATAGGATACTGGGATTCGAGTGTTGGATTCAGACACGTTGACCCCCTGGAACAGGACACGTAGGATTCGTTATATATTATTTTATTATATATATATATATATATATATATTAAAAATTAGATATTTCTTACACAAATTCTAATTAATGAAACAAATTCATTGATTTCAAACATAGATCTTCATCTATAGCATGCATAGTACATAAAAAATTCAAATACATGTCAGTGGTCACATAAATCATGATTCATAATTCATAAATGAAAGACAACTTACAACTACAAGATAGTAAGATCAAGACACTGACAACTGTAGTTTTCTCATTAAGTCATCAAATCAAAATGTGTTATATAGGTAGTGCTGGTGCAATGCCAATGGCAAATAGAAATAGAAAATATAAAACAACTACAAGTATACAAGCCTCAAGGCAATAGGTAGTCATCAATCCTCAGAGTCATCATCAGAATCAGCATCAATGTCCTCATCATCATGGTCACCATTGCTCTCCTCTGCATCCTCCTCCTCTCCTGTATCCGTAGTTGCCTCTGCATCTGCTGGTGTGGAGGATGACCCCTCTAAAATATCGTTGTCATCAAATCTAATAGGCTCTAGCACTGGATCATTGAGATCCATGTTGGTCAATGCCAACTCAACACTGCTGTCCAGACCCATATCATCAGAAAAGACATCCCACATCGTTGTCTTTCCCCTCAACCACTCTTCCCTCTGCCTGTAAATAAGACGAAGGTTGGTGTGCACATACACCATTGTCTCTG
>APFE031592522.1:11343-21810 GCA_000404065.3 Pinus taeda | reverse complement strand
TATTATATAGAGAGTTGGGAGCAAATCCCAATGAAAAATGACAATGACAAATGGCATTGGAGCCAATCCCAATGTAGAGAGAGTCAAGTTCTAAATGGAAATGAGAAAACCATTCAAGCGAATTGAATTCCCTATGTGTCACCATCAAATCTTCCAATAGAAATCGAATTCTCTATGTGGCACAAGTAGCAAACCCAAGTGTGAAGTGAGACATGTAGTTGACTCAAGTTCCAATCCAATCCTCATCCATATGATGCCACCTCTGGAGATGATCCCATTGAGGGATAACGTAGATCCTCAAGGAATGTGTTGCCCCCTCCTTGGAGCAATTTGAATTCCTTAACTACAGTTGAGTGTAGATGAACTGAAGTGCTAAGTGAGACAAACTCCCATGAAATCCTCCACCAAAATCTAGTGAAATATTTTCATGTGCATTAACTCCAAGGAATTTGATTTTTCCAAATGTGAAGTGCTACAGTAACTCTAGGAAATTCGATTTCTTGGAGATAATGTTGTAATTATGATGCAATGTGCTCAGTCATCATCCACATGTCCTTTGACTTAATCTTTTGACTTGGTATAATTTCCAAGTTATTCTGTCACATGGAATAATTTATTTCTCTCTATTTTATTTAATTATAGCCTAATTAATTGCCACATTTTCCACTAAACATAGGAAAAATGAGTTTTGAGGGTCTAGAATACATTATTAACCCCTCAAAGTGTGTCATAGTAGAAAATTGAGCGTGAGAAGTGTAATTTTTATTACTCATACCCCATACAACTTTTTCTAGACTACACTTATTACAATTTAATTACAATTTAATTTGCAATTTCCGCCACGCAGAAAATCTAAAAAATTAAAAAATGACTACCTAGACCTAACCAAATTCCACGATTTTTTTTGTGTGATCTAGTATGGTAATATACATCGACTCTAGACACTAAGATGTGTTAGGGGTTCAACCTTCAAACTGTCACCTGAGTTTGGGGTAAAAAGTGAGTGAAAAAGCCTAAAAAATTATCCACCTCTAAAAAATAAGGGATAATTAACCAGATAAAAAAAACACTCCAAGGTGTACTTGTTCGCTGATAGAGTCCCAACTTTCTAGGCCTTTTACGTACTCAAAACTCATCATTACTAGTATCATTTATTACAATTCCCCGCAGGGTGTGGAATTTAGGTACAAGAAAAATGATGAGAAATAGAAGTAGAGTTTAAAAACTTTGTTGACTGATGATATCTGATGGTACAAGTGTCCCTTGGATCATCCTTGGGCATGGAGTCTTTATATAATCATCAGGTGCCACTCCAGTGGTCAACAAGGCCATTTCATACTTTCCACAAAAGCCATTGGTCAATGAGAGGGAAAGCTAAAGTTTGGGCCTTCCAGAGGATGGATGCCCCATCTGCTATCACAACCTTGGTATTTGATAAGCCTCTAAAGGCTCTTAGCAGTCAGTGCTTTTCTGAATCGCTAGATATTTTTCAAGCCCAATCTCCCAATGGCTTTTAGGCTTATTAGGTCTTTGTTAGCTTACCAATGAGAATTGCCCCATTTGGTTCTTGCCTTTCCACAGAAATTGAAAAAATAACATTTTCTACACTGCCAACAGGTATGTAGGCCAAGTAGTGCCAATATATTGGCCCTTGGAGTTGCCTTTAGCACAGATTTGACTAAGGCCTGTTACCGCTCAAATTAGTAGGGAACCTGAAGGGTATCCCCAAAGGGGCAAATGCTAGACCAAGGGAAACAAATGGAGACTTAGCCCACTGCCACCTCAGCTAAGGCTCCCTATTATTTACGAACTTTCACTGATGGGAGGAGACTCGATATGTATGGAGTCACCAATGAAGGATAAGTCAATGGATATGAGTGACCCAAATAAACCCTTAACCAGAAGAGTTTGAAGGATGGAGTTTGCTTGCTTCCTAAACAAGGTACTATGTGTTTTAGGAAAAGGAAGATAGGATTTGAGAGTTAGGTTTATGGGATAAGACTTGTAAAGGAGTTCCCAAATCCCTAAAATCCTTGTTAGAATTGGCATCTTAGATGGTTCTTGAAGAATGATCTTTCAAATGAGCGGGAACACATGGGGCCAAGTGGACCCAGTCTAGGGTATGAGAAAAGAATGTAGCAACCAATGATATTCTTACTCTAGACAATGTGGGGAAAGGATCAAAGAAATAATTTTCACTTGAAGATGTTTTGACCCTATGAAGTACTAGCCTTGGGGATGGCAGGGCAAATTTTGATTTTGAAGCTAGGGCTTGGCTTTTCTCCCAACTCCACTGTTGGAATGGCTTCAAAATTGGAGGAAAGCTTGAGGAAAGGTTAGCGCAGGAGACCCTAAATCAAATTTTTTTACGGCTAGCTTGTCGGGAAATTGATGTGCAAGAGGAATGGCTTATCAAGGTTAAATTCTTTGATAGAATTACCCCTAAGAGATTTCACTCATATTACATGGCCCATACATTGAGAGATGCTATAATAGAGACAAATTCCACAATTTGAAGCAGTAAATGCATGCAACAATTAGCTCTAGAACAACGAAAATCCGAGTCCAACGTATATGACAAAAGTAAACAAGAATGACATTTAAAATCATGTACTTACATGTAACAGAGTATATCCAACCATTCACAATTGACAAGAGAGAAGCTCCAAGAGAAGATAAAACCAATATCCACACATCAAAATTCATCCATAAAGCTCCAATTCATTCTCTAGATGAAATGCAAAAATCTCAAGAGAGAGAAGTGATCCAAACCAAAGTGATGATGAACAAATGAGCTCATCTCACTTGTATTTATTCACAACTTAGGAGTTCGAATTAGGCTCCTTGGCCTACATAAATCCCAAAAATAAAATAATGTTCTAATAATACAACTTTTGGTAACAAACCAACCAAACTAGCTCATAAATGAAAAAGTAAGCCTCTCAAGAGGTCAAATAATAATCTATGTATGTCGTAGGGCTCTCTAAGAGGCCTAATGAGGTCCATGGGTGCCATAATGAAGAGTAGGGCCCTCAAAAATAGTGGACAAGGGGTTGGTCCCTTGTAATAACCTGTGTTGCTTCAAATGACATATGGGGGCACACAAGTGTTCTCATTGGGTTTCCAAACAAATCAAAGATGCTTGTAGATCTCCTGTAACGGCTAGGATGATGGTGTAGGTGGTGCCACATCAACGTGCAAGGCCTGGATCATCTGCCAAGTGTATGGTATAAATATGGAGCCAGTTGGGCATGATGGATCAGATGCATATTCCTCGTCTAATAAATGAGCCACGAGCAATCTCTGAATGGCTGTGGGGATCCATGGAGTGTTGTCTGCTTCTATGGAGGCCCATGGCTATCAATGCACACCCTACAAGTGCCAATGTAGCCCTTTGAAGAATTAGGACCCTGTATAGGGAGACCAAACCCAAAATGGAGACCATCTGCAATCCTACATAAGATCCAATGCGTCCCCTGGTTTGTCTTTCAGTACAACAAGTCATTAGAGATGAGTAAATAAGCTTGCACAATCATGGAACCACAGGTGGGGACTTCATAATGGCCTGCCCTTCCATAATGGGCTTCAGGATGTGCCAATGTCTCCTAAACTCCAAATAGGGTTAACAAATAACCATGTTAGCTGGTTTCTACTTCTAAAGGGGATGAGATAGTTAGGGTACATCCTTCAAAAGGTGGTGGCATGTGACAGATAGGTGAATGAAGTAGGGGATGATAAGGGGCAACCCTAGGTCACAAGCTAGGTACAAAGGTAGCTAATAAGAGGGAAGCCCACACTTGTGTTTATAATGTATAGGAGGGAGTAATCGTGGTACATCAGGTGCCCCGACCTTGATTTTACCACCCTTCTTTATATGCCTTTTGCCTTTTTATGATTTTCTTTGATTAACTGCTCAGGGCTCAAAGGGTGAGAACATGACATATAAGATATAGCAATGAATACCCCTTTTTAATGGTGGGGCGGTTCATTGCCCACCAAGGGCTGGGACAATCATGGGTTCCTATATGATAAAGGAAGTTCATAGAACCTGTAGGAATCAAGGTGATGACCATGATGATGGGGTAGAGTTCATGTATTGGCTTTTGCTCATGCGCTAAATGTGTTTGTCCTAACCATCTTTTGCATTTTGTGGTATATTTTCCTGTTGAATGTGGTCATGTATGCTTTTATCTTTTTTTTTAGCTGCATCAACCTTCAGGCTTCATTCCAGGACATGACCCAAGGTGTGGGCAAGGGGAAGGGGCATGCTAACCCTATGTGGACCCAGTGGAGGAATGTGGACTCGGGTGGGAGAAATGATGAATATAGTAATAATGAATGGAAAGAAGGTAATATAAGCGGATAAGGGAGTGGGACCATGCAACCAAAATTGGGGTTTCCCATGAAATACTATCCCTAGAGTCAAATTGTCAGTAAAAGAGATCCCATAGGACTAGAATCCAAGTTTAATACCCAAAAGAGGTATAGGGGACAAGAGCACATACTTAGCCTATTCTTTTCGTCGAATCCTCCCATTAATCCATGCCTAGAATTGTCCATGATAAGTAAACTACAATACTCAATTTCTAAATGACAAGGCATACCTTTAGGTTCAGGAGACCCACCTTCAAACATATGATCATAGTAGATGGGCGAGGGACCACATGGCTGGCTTAGGTGGCGGAAAAATGGCACAATGAGCCAGCTAGTCGCTGCAAGGGGATGCTGGTTGAGGACTATCTTGGAGAAGATTTTTCTCCTAGGGATATTACCCACAAAATGGTGGGTAACAAAGCTAATCAACCTCCTAAAGATAACCGCCTAGTGCACTAGCTAGTGATTTTTTTCTCCACTTTTTGATATGACCATAGCCTAATTTTCTACCTGGAGTCATTTTCCTTTAGAACAAAACCCAAGTATTTTATTTGTTTTTCAAAAGTTGGACATGGAATGGGAGAATCTGACAACTGTTCTTTTTGTCCTCTCACACAGCCCTTTAAAAGAGATGTTAGATTTCTGGAGATTAACTTCCATTCCGGTTACTAACCCCAAAAGATTCAAAGCTCTCTTTATATACTCTTCTTCTCTAACTAAACCTGCACCAAACAAATTAACCTCATTCACAAGCAAGAGGTGAGTGATTGAAACATCACCATCGATATTATAGCCTTTGTCTTTCTCTTCTCCCAAAATCTCGCAGACTTCCGCTAAGGCCTTCTTCAATGATTGGCAAGAGAAGAGGGGAGAGTGGACAGCATTGCCTCAGGTCCCTGGTGGGTCTGAAGAATCATAAGGCTGATTCCTTGATTATAATAGAGAAAGAAGAGGAGCTTATGCAGCCTTCTATCTAATTAAGGAACAATAGACTTCAAGAACATCCAAGTAGCCCTATCAAATGCCTTGTGAGAATCAAGCATTATAACCATAGCAGACAGTTTATCAGTTTTAATTGAATGAAGCCCCTACTGGTCCATTCCTACTCAGCACTGTGGATTTGATGTTTAGATAAGATCCCAATTTGCTCTAGAAATGACTGAGTAGAGGTGTGATTCTGGTCTTCGAGAAATAACTTTTGCAATAATTTTGTAGACTACATTACACATTGAGATAGGCCTGAATTTCTTTAATGGAAAGAGTCTGTCTTTTTTTAGCAATTAAGGCTGTGAAGGTTGAATTCAGGGTTCCCAAGATCTTTGTTATAGTTGGTTAGGGAGTTGAGATGTATCATAGTCTCATATCATAATATCTTGACTTTTGAGAAGGCTCTATGCTTAATTCTTTGTTTGTTAGTGCTGTCTTTTCATGCTGATCATTGTCAACATCGTCTTCTTATTCTGCTTCCTTTCTATCCTCCTTTTTTTTATCAAAGTCATCTTAGAGCAGGTTACAAAGATCTGTTATTAAGCCCAACAAACCTTTGGACATATTCATGATCCATGTTCTCAAATATTATAATTTTGGAAATGTACTAGACCATATTGATTATAACTCGTTAAGGTCTTAGTTTCACTTTATTCATCTTTGCATGACTTGGATCATGTTCTTAATGTATTGTTCAATAATTCTACCCATAGTGTTGGGCACTTTACTTGCACTTGTACTCTAGTGACAAGATCATATGTATTTGGCATATTTACTATTTTTCATCTTTCTCAAAATGGTAAAAGTTGGGGAAGACTCTTTTGTTCAAAGTACTCACAACATATTAGACTATGTTCCACTAAGACTCCAAGACGAGGGTGGGGAGGGAGAGGGGGGTTAGGCTTGGGTGAAGGGAGATGCACAAGGGGGATGTGTGGGAGTACCCTATTTTAGGGGAATTTAGGAGGGATGGGAGCATGTTCTGGGAAGCACCCTTTTTAGGGGAAAACGTACCCCTTGTGTCTTCCCAAAAGGGGGACATGGGGGAACATTTCCCCGGGTGTCCCCCCATCCCAGGTGCGTGGAAAGCATGAGGGCCATCCACCCCACTCTAGGGGAGCCATCCTTGTGGAACACTAGTATTAGATTCTTTTAGTTGAAACCTCAATCTACCTTTGTTTTTGGAATGGAATAACCTATGAATTTTCCTCTTCAATTTTTGCAAGGTGTTCACTCAATCTAGTTGATTGACATGTCCTCTTTTGTAAATAGTGATTCAAATTAATTTCCATTGCAAAGAATGAAGGATAAGTCATGTTTTAAAGTGGGATGCTATACACAATTATAGTTGCAATTGATCCATATGATAATATTGGCTGGGCTGTAGAAGTGTTGTTGTTGTCAATTGTTATGTCATGGCTCTAATGCAAATGGTGGAAAGCATAAGGAAGGAATTAATGATATGTTTGATCGATGTTATCAAAACCAGACTAGTCATCGAACTAGAATTGGATTGGAATTGGAGAAAAAACAGACCAAAAAACTGGTCAACCATAAAAAAACATAAAATATTCAAATTTGAAAAAAATATGTATATATTGAATATTCATGTGCTTTCATATGAATCCATACCATTATACATAAATATGCAAAGGTTCTCATATATATTGCAAGGGTGCATATAACCAAAATAGCACCTAGTGCGATCCATCTCTGAACCAAAAATACATCAACAAAGATGCTCTAAATGGCCTCCAAAGTCCAAAAATTTTCATGCTACAACAAATAACTACATATAATTAAATAATTGCCTAGATGGGATCTTCATCATCAACATCACCTTCAAAGCATTAAAACAAGATAGAAATGGCTTAACATGCAAAATCAGTGATTTTGCTTGAGTGAAGGGTACATTTTTACGAGAGTCGTGATAGAGGAGTTCAACAATCAATGCCACCAACATTGAGGTACATAGAGGGCTTGGTGCTTTGGATTAAATGTTAGTTCCATACCATCATACATGATAGAATCCAATGGAAACATTGTAATCTTGTCAATCCTGAAATCTGAAAATTTGTTAAGTCTGCTGATTTTTGAATGGGATCCAAAATCCTATTTTCTCCATTTGAAATCCAGTGAGGTTGGATCTACTTTGCAACATCTTGAAACATTTAATGCTAATGTTAAAAATTTAAGTAAAGCCACATTAATTACCATTAATTACATAGAATTAGCAGGGACCTAGGGTTGAGTATTAGGCTGGCACAAAAACAAATTTTTGTATTTAAAAAATGTAACAGACTTGGGCAATTTGGAATTTAAAAAATGTGTTTACATAAGTTTTTAATTTTTATTTTTTGTATTGTGATCAAATTCAATATATTCTTTGAACAGTCAAATTGCCTTCCAATGATACACTGTGTAATCAATAATATAAAATTTCAGCTCCGCAAGACAGAAATGATCCAGGGAATATGCAATTCAATCTTTTGCAAAGAACAATACTATGCCACTAACAGAAAGCAACATCAAGATGGAACACTGTAATGGTATGTAATTCAGTATACAATCCAACCATAAAAATTTACTTCACAGGTCCTACTTTTCTTTAGATTAATCTAAACATATAAGAAACTCCTAACTGTATAGCTGCTAGGGTGTCCGATAAAATCTGCTACTTCACTTCAATCGTTGTGCTTCGTCCAATCTTCAAGAAGTGTAATCAATCATAGAATGTGCTGTTAAGACCATAGACTTGCTGCCAACAACTACGCTGTATCAATAGATCGTTGCTATCCTACACAAAACCTTGCCACTGTACCAGAGGTGACCAACCCAAGACTGAATCTCACTGTACTGCAGTGATGCTGCCACAAAACTACGTCAAAGGAACTCTCTCTTCACCATAGGACTTAGTTGCTCCACAGAAATGGTCCTTCACAAGACTCGCACTCCAAAAACAAAGTTCTGTTGTACCCTTTACAAGCCTCGCTGCCTTGGATATTTCCTTAATTTGCTGCATTGGGCCCTCGCTTCCTTAAACAGAACATTGTTAATTTTAGGTATGTTCTATGCTAAGAGCAATTTATTTCAATTTTCATAATTAGCTCAATATCTTTTCCAGTTTAGCCATCACATCAGCATTAAAGTAAACTACAGATAGAACATAAACATAAATCATAGAAGACAAGCCAAGACAAGAGGACACAAGATGTGGTGCTAGGCAGGAACAAACTCCAATGTGGGGAAACCCTTGATCAATTTTTCTTGTATGTTCTTCAATAGTTCAGCGGAGAGAGAGAGAGATAGTATATTTACAACAGAAGTCAACACTTTGACATATCTAGATAAGAGCATAGATCATCTCTAAGAAGATGATACATGAGATCAGTTGAGGACATGTTGGTTCATGTTATGAATAAATATATAGCAAATAATGTAAAATAATGTAAATGATAATAATCATAAATAATTATTAGTTAATTAATAATTAGGTTGAAGAGGCATGTCTAAATGAGACATGCATCTCCATGAAGAGACACTTGCTTGGTATATAAGCACACATTTAATATATAATATTTGTATCCTTATAGATATCTTTATATTCCAAGTCTTCTGTAGTAATTAATCTGTAGAAGGAACTTTGTTCGGTTCATTTGGTATCAGAGGATTCGATCCTCTGGCTGCTTCATCGCTGCACAGAGCCACGCTCTTCGATCCAGGCCCTTGGCCATCGACTCTTCGTCAACTTTATTGTTGTTGCAGTTCAAGCGTTTCGCTACAATTGGAGTTTTTCCATTTCACCATTTCGCCATTCAAGCTTTTGGCCATAAAATTAATTAAAAAGAAAGAAGGAAGGAAAGAAAGAAAGAAAATTAAAAACAAAAATAAATAAAGAGACAAAAAGATCATTTAAAGAAAACAGAGAAGCTAAATTTAAAAAATATATTGAAAAAAAAAAGAAGTTTATATGTATTTAAAAAAACGATAAAAATAGAAAAAAAATCCAAAGAAAAAACATTTTTATATAAAAAAGAATTAAAAAGCAATAAAAATAGAAAGGAGTGTAACGGAAGAGGAAAAAAGGAAACGAAACACAATCCAGCCCGATTCTGCACGTGACCGACATATCTCATACTTGTTTCCAGAGACTGCCTTATGCATTCTTCGTTACATTGATATCCACCACGCACCACTGTTGTTGCTGTGGACAACACCGCCACATAGTCCTGATCCCTTCTCCTGCAACCCTGTACCCTGACGCCATTCCTTGATCTGACCCCCGCGTACGCCATCCAACTGTCCACCGAGGTCTTTGATCATAGTCGTCCACACCCCCTTCTCCAGAACAATTCCTTTGCAGCCCCCATTCCAATCTATCTCAGGGCACGCTAAAATTCACTACTCTAATTGATTCGACACCTTCGAAGACTTACGACTTCCAAGAATCATGCCCCTCTATTGGTTGAATTAACTATTGTTATGTTGGGATTAGTCATCATTATATGAAATCGCATTTGAAAGGGAAAAAAAACGTGGAAAAGAAAATAGGATATCATATCATCACAAAATTAGAAATTCATTAATGCTTCACATGTGTTGAAATCATAACCAAACGATAGTAACTTATGATAGTAACATTCCACTTATGATTGATTACCAATTTTAGTTTAATTGACAAATTTGAGGATTTTATATATTAAAGGTATAAAGTTGTTTAAAAAGAGAACATTATTATATCTTAAAAGGAAGATGGGAAGATAATATAAGGTTTTCAAATTCAAAATAAAAGAGAACTCTTAAGTTAATTAAAAGAATATTTATGCTCCTTAAATATAAAGGAGGCTAACTCGAAGTAAGAGGAGGAATATTAAGGAGTTTTGGGAATTCTTGAACTTAACCAATTAGATTATTATTATAATAAACTAAAGAAAATTGTGTTAAATATATTTTAATAATTGGAAAATAAAGGAAAATAAAAAAATGAAAGAAAAGCAAAGCCTAAGTACTGAAATATTCAAGGAAAAAGAAATTTAAAAGGTTCCAATTCAAAGTTAGAAGGGACTTAATTATATTTGAAGAAGTGGGTCACTCGAAGACTATATA
>APFE031592520.1:18794-31082 GCA_000404065.3 Pinus taeda | reverse complement strand
TTGCGATTGCAAGACCGGACCCGATGCAACATTGCAATTTGGCTTAATGTCATATCGCATCCATCGGCCATCGACCATTGGCAACTACCGATTACGATTACAAGGTGGACCCGAAGCAGTTATAGATGTGAGAGTAATATTTTTTGAAGTCCACCCTTAGTGCTTCGCTCGTGGTTTTTCATATATTTCCTGTGTATTTAAACATTTGTATTATGTGGGGTTTTTAGGCCAAAATCCTATAATAACACTCTTGATAGTTCAGTAGGCTGAATCATGCCGATTGCGATTGCGATTGGGATGTGGCATGTCCCTTAAACAATATTGTCTTTGTGTATGCCTATTATCATTGAAGAAGCAAATCTCTATTACAGTTTGATTAGGAAACAGTTTTGCTCAGTGTGTTTGGTTCTCTCTCATGAATGAACGTGTCCTGTGAGCACGAAGAGATAGAGGAAGCTACAACGACCAAGAAGCCAGGAAGCTGAAGGGTAAGCCAATGTAGAGGGAGCTAAAGCGAGTGTTGAGGAAGCTAAAGAGCCAGCGAAAAGAGGAAACCGACAGTCGGAGGCATCAGTAGCGCATACAACAATAAAAACAGAGAACAAGGTGTAGAAAAATGTGTTGTTGTTGTGTGGTTGAACTTTGTTGATATAGTTGGAGGAAATAGAGGCAGAGAGAGGGTCCAGTAGAATAAAAAAAAGGGATGAAGGACCAACAGGATAGGAGATAGTCGAAGGGCAGAAGTAGCCAGCAAAGAAGCAGTCATGCTGAAGCATTCACTGGGACATTAGAACAATTGCTTGAACAAAAAATTGTTATTTATGCAGAGCTTAATGCAACTAATAGTAGATTGACTAAAGTTGTGTGAAGACATTATTAGAGAGCACGAAGGCTATTGGAGACTCTGTGTGGACAGTATGAAGAGTTGTAAAGACTCCTTCATAGGAAGATTGGTTGTCATTGATGTTGTAGCATGGAGACTACAATGAAGTAGTATACAGACAAAACTTAGTAATGAAGAGTTCTAAGAGCAGAACATTACTATCAAATGTGCCTTGACAAGATTGGGTCAGAACCCTTGGGGCTGGTGCCTCAAAAGTAAGAAGGATTGGGTTCCTTGGGTCTGATGCCTTAGAAGTAATAAGGATTGGAGTCATTGGGATTGGTGCCTTAGAAGTAGGAAGGATAGGTGTCCTTGGAACTGGTGTCTTAGAAACTGGAAGGATTGAAGTCCTTGGGAGTTGGTGCTCCTAAGTCCAAGATTGGTGCCTTCGCGAAATAGAGTTGGAGGTCGAGAGGTTGGAGCCTCACAAAAGTCCAAGTTGGTGCTTGGCAACTGATTGCAACCACTTATATATTGTATCTATTTTATTGCAAAGATTATATTAATAAAAGCATTTATTCTTGTTGTTCATCTTGTGTTTTGAATATAAATGTTTTAACTGGCAAAACAATAGTCGGAAAAATAAACATTGATTCACCCCCCTCTTAGTATTTCCAATAGAAGCAGTCTGCAACAACAAGAGCCCTTGTTTCTATAGTTATCATTAGAAGGCCACAAAGACCCTCATCAAGTTGTTTACGAGGCAATATAGTTCGAAGGAGTTTAAAGTTGAAGATCACATCATCTTGGAGAAATTCGAAACCCTAGAAGCATTTCTGATGTACACTACAAGAAAAGTCAAAGTGTATTGAAGGCGAGAAGGCATTGTCATCATCTTCAAGGTTATAAAGCAAACAGGTATCTTCTCCTTGTTCTTGAAAAAGTTCATCCGAAGAAGCGACAAATCATCCCCATCAAAAGAAACAACCCTCTCTATTAAAGAAAGATTTTTTTCATTTTGAAGAAGATCATCCAAGAGGGAGCACTAATAGATCTTCTTCAACCATCATCAAAGTGATCAAGGTGAAGATTTCATCTTCACTTTTCAAGTAAGTATCTTTCATTCTTTAATCAATTTGGTAAAATGAGTTCGTGTTTGCAAGGAGATCTATAAATTGGATGGGTCATCGAAATTCCTTACATGGAAAAGATGGATAGATCTAGTCCTCGAAGAAAATGAAGTCATTGAACATATCAATGGCTAAGTCTCCTCTGAATTCATGGAAAGGGATTCTTATTAAAGGTCCCCTCATATGCAATATTGGAGATATCAAAGATATGTATATGATAAACTCATAAGAAAACTCTTTGAAGATGCGGTAAAGAAGGTCACATGACTTAGATATGATCTACACAAAAGCTACATGTATCAAAGGATGAAGGATATCTTCATAACATCTCAAATACAAGATCTGGGAGAGGTAAGAAGATAATCATCATTGATCTATAATGCACTAGATGATGGACAAGGTAACACATATCCATGAGGATAAGAAAGTTACCTCATTCAACAGCTTGTGATTTCTATGCA
Source organism: Pinus taeda (assembly GCA_000404065.3). Taxonomy (NCBI): domain Eukaryota; kingdom Viridiplantae; phylum Streptophyta; class Pinopsida; order Pinales; family Pinaceae; genus Pinus; species Pinus taeda. The sequence continues at coordinate 28,668 of APFE031592520.1, read as the reverse complement.
AGATAGAAGAAGACAAGTTGGGGGAAAAAGTGTTGAAGGATAAAATGAATGGATTCAAACACTGTGTCGAAAGGAGAGAAGAACATAGCTAAGGTTCAATGCTATGAACATTATATAAAAGATTGTCCTTAGCTTAAGAAGGACAATAACAAGAAGGATAGAGAAGAAGTCCATTTCACCAAAGAAGTGGAGGAAGTTGAAAGAAGAAATTCCATGGAAGAGAAGCATTAGAAGCAAGATCTCATGACATCACCATAGGGAAACATGAAGGACCGCTAGATCAAAATATATGGTAGTCAACTTTGAAAGATATAGCTCTTGGTGACCTCATTGAAACATCAAAGGAAGAAGTCATCCAAGACAAGACTCATCATAAATCGGTTTAAAAGGGAAACATATGCTAAATAACGATATGTGAGATGGAATCCTCATTGGAGGGTTCACCGATCAAAAGAGGAAGCAAGTGTTTCATCAGGAACTCCAACTTGTGGAGTTCATGGGATGATGGTATGATGGCATGAGAAATGAAGCAGATCAAGGGGTTGAAGATCTTTTCAATCAAGGACGCTGCTGAAAGAAGCCTAGATGACTCAAAGGTAAAATGAGGTATGTATTTAATATTATAAAGTCATGTTGTATGGTTGCACATAACAAGGATCACTACTTCTATTTTGAGAAGCATGATAAAAGGAAAGGAATCTCCTCCTATGAAAGAATGTTGAAAGGCACGAGTCACACTAGATGAAATCAACATAATATGTCCTCATATGAAGTATGAGGTGGTTGAATACAATTGAGGAACTCTGATTGGAAGCCCCTAGTAATGAAGTGTGTGGAAAGATATGAAGGGACCGTGATAATATGAAACGAAGGTAGAAAGCATTCAACATTTGAAGTCCAAGCAGATTTGACTAGAAGATCTCCCGGAAGGATGTGAAGACTCTGATGGAAGTCAGAAAAAGATATAGACCCTTGACATTGAACATCTATGGGAGGTGTGTCAATCTACATGCAAAATGCTGATACTTATAAGATTTCATGGTGAAAGATCGTCACAAAGGTAAGTTTGATTTGAAGTATTGATTAATTTTAACTAACATATGGTTGGGATTATGTAGAAATGTCAAAGGGAAGATCTGTGAATGACCATATAAAAGGATATAATGTCCTGAATCTATGGCATGAAAGCAGAATAACATAAAGCAAAGCCAGATGGAAAATATGATAGATCTCTTTATGATGAGTTGAGGACATGACAGACTCATGAACAAAAGTGATGAATAACCTGTGCCCTATATATAGAAGTTCCCAAAAGGTTGAAGACTCCTTAAAGAAATTCATGACATCGAAGAAAGGAGCTCTTCATGTAGTTGCTTGTTTTAGGATCTACCCATGAAGAGCTGCTATACGTCCTTGGTTAAGAGGGAGCTTGAGAAGAAGTTTCTTACTTGAAAGAAACTCTGAAATTTCTAAGCTAAAAGCTTATGTACGTTCCTCTGTGATATGAATGATTAGATTCCTTTAATGGAATAAAACCTCACGGTTTGAAAATGAGAGAGACACATTGTTCTGTTCTTGACCTGGGAAGACAGAATGGAGTATTGTGTAATCATTTGGCATTCGATTCTCTTAGGGGATGAGATAGGGCATCCCATGAAAGAGTAGTCATGGAGGACCGATATTCTTTTGGGACTGGGGAGTCCAAGGAAAGAATAGTCCTTATGGAGCATGTCCTGAAAGAACCCAGGTGGGGTATGTTCCTAAAGAGACAATGATGAGTATGTCTATAAATCATTGGTCTCACCGGCATTGTGCTCTTATCTTGTGGAGAGATAAATTTGTTAGTCAAGGCCTTGCTATATAAAAATGTTGGTTGATATGATGCTATACACATGAGTTACAAATCCGAATTATTCTTATGAGAAATTCTTCAGATTGAGAATGACCAAGTACCATTATGAATACCTCCCTAGTTAAGAGGGAGTGTTGGAAAGTGCAAGTAGGTTTGGTCTTCATAATGACATGTAATTGTGACATTTGTAAATGATGTAATGAAGGAAATAAAATTGTTTTTGTATGCCTTGATTCACAAGTTTCATGAGCAAGAGATTTTATTTGTTAGTGGCTCCCATTGAGAGCTTTAGGATTTATCAGTAAGTCGGAGAGTCAATGTCACGTATGAAGAGGTCTTCTTGAGCATGAGTCTACAAGATTGTCTAACAATTCTCTAAAATACAAGCACAAGTTATCTTCCTCATGTCAGCTTCAAGATGAAGTAGCGATCTCATGTCGACTTCAAGCTATGGAGACACACCTATTCATACATACATTTCAACTTATTTATAGGGGGCAACCACTATAAATATATGTGAAGGATCTTCGCATTGGATAGATAGTCAAGCTATGAAATTCGAGTAATAGAAAGAAGACGTTTTTAGACAAAACACAAAAGTGTCATGAAGGGACAACGAGGGTTTGTTTAGGGCCAAACACAAAAATATCAGTTCATATTTTTGAAGAAAATTTTCAGTACCTCAGTAAAGGAACACTATCTAATCAAGGACATATATATATACTACAATTTGGTACTATATAGAAGCCACAACTCATTGAAATGATAAGACTATGATTTGGTTCTATAAAGAAGACAATTCAGTAATATACCATGGTGTTTCGGTGCTGCTTCAGTGATATTCCATTGAAGTATTCGGTGCTACCTCAAGGGGAAAGTCACATGTGTGTGACATAATCTCAGTACTGTTATGAGGGAGAAAGATCTCCATGCTATAAATAGTATCTATGGTTCAGTGACATGACTTCAAAATTGGTGCTACAGGAGAAGGATAAGTTCAACATCCTTTACAAGTTCAATGATCACAATTCGGTGTCATCACATATGGTGCAAGATTTGAAGTAGGAGAAACCAAGAAAGTAGGTGGAAGAGAACTTGTGTCTTGGTCTTGGAGGGGCTAATAGGTCAAGGGTCTTGGTCTTGGTATTCATCAATTTGAATCTCTATAAGAAGAATTTGTGTGAGTTCTCCTCTCAAAGAGTGAGAGGTTTTGGCCTTGGCTTGTAGCCTACATGATGTGTCTTTTGTGTATTTATGTTCATGTATTGGTTATTGTTTAATGAAGAAGAACACTAATAATCTAACATGAAGAAGAACCTAATCTAAAGAAGTAAAAATAATTCACAAGCAATCACTAATGGAAGAGAAATTAACTAATGCTAATGCCATTGATTTCTCAACAAATACCTCTTCACCAATGATCATGTCCTTAGGGACATACCTCTTCATTAACTAATTACTAGTTAATTAATCATTATTTATTTTTATTATTGTTTTCATTATTTTATATATATATTATTCATAACATTTCCTTCCTCTTCAAAAATATTTGTCCTCAAAGCTTACTGATGAAAGGGTTTGACCTCTTTTCCTACTTCATGAGATATTCCAAAAATAAAAGGGAATATTCATAAACGTAACCCAAATAGGAGTTGAGGAATAGATGTTGATACTGAATCGAAAGTGGGAGCCCAAGGCTGCAAAAACAGGATAGTGATGCCCCAAAAAGAGGGGATGGAATCATAAATTTTCAGTTTGTCTTTAGCACTATCAAAAGCAACAACAAAGAAACCTCGTGCTATAAGATAAATGGTCAGTTCTTCTGACAATAAGGTTTTCCATGATTCGGAGATCCAATTCTGTAGACCAGATAAATGCGACCAAAACCCATTAAATTTGCATATTAACCCTTTATCTAAATAATAATAATAATAATAATAAGCTTCTTGACCCACAACAATATTGGGAGTCACAACTTCCTAAACAACTAGGAGAACATATCCAAATTTTAGAATGGCACTATATGAAGCAAAGGCCTAAGCTACCACAAAAACCCTAATCGACACTCATCTCTATTATAACATTGAAATAACAATGATCAAGCAAGAAGTTTTCATCCAACCTTATACAAAGGGAATTTTTGTTGTTGAGTTTGACAATGTTGATGAAAAGGATATGATTTTTAACTCAAGTCTATGGTTTTGGGGAAATGTTGGTCTATGCTTGAAACCTTGGTCTCTTTCCTTTGATCCATTGATTGAAATCATGTCTTCTACTCTTATTTGGGTACATCTTCCAATTTTTCCACTACTTCTATGTGTTTTTCCCTTTCTTCAGGCCATTAGGTTTACTTTAGGAAAGTTTCACTTTATTTGATGTGAAGTTCAACAACGAAGCATTTATACTTATGCTAGAACATGTGTGGAAATAGATCTTAGTCTTGGGTTCCCAACTGGAATTAATTTTACTGGAAAAAAATTTCCTTGGACACAAAATTCATATTATGAGTGTGTCTCCTTGCGATGTAGGGAACATTTTAATATAGGCCATATGAGTTCCCATTGTCTAATCAGGTCAAAGAACTGTAAAAATAAATAACGAAAATCAACTTGGTGGGTAGGTTCCATTGAGGATCATCAATTAGATATGTGAGATAAATGTGCCCCAACTCCTCCTCGACCTCCAATGACTGTAGTTTCTCAAGAAAACAACAAGATCAAGTCTCTCAAAGTCCATTGAAAGTATATTCAGTCCCACAAGTTTTAGGCCATCATTCCATGATAAATTAGGCCCTCAGACAACAAAAAGTTAGGAAAATCAAGTTGATGAAGCCAAATGCTGAGGCAAGAAGAATTCTCAACATAAGATACTCCAAGTTTGAACTAACCAACAAGCACTCTACCTACTTTAAAAAGGTGTGGACATAAGTAGTGAAGAAGGAGAAAAAATCTGTAACAAAATCCTAACCAATGGTCACAAGAAGTCACGCTCAAAAACCAAATTAATCATGTATTTATTTTGTTTATTGTTATGCAGTTAGTTCGCGATGATGTATTCATGTCAGAAATGTTGGAATGTAGTTTTTTTGAGTATTTGACAAACTAAGTCAAATACATTCTTCTTAAGCTTGTTGATGGTATCTAAGTTAGACCTACTTGGCTTAGAATTTTGATAAGATAGAAATTTTTTTATGTACCCCATTGCACTTTCACAGATTTTGCTCAATAAAAATTCCTAGTTATTTAAAACAAAAATGATTTTGATTTGACGAAATTTTGGGCACTATTTCAAAAGATAATTTCCACTGAAACTAGTCAGTATTAATATAAAATCACCTCATAACCATGTCTAACTACTCACATATGTAAGAATATTACTCCAAGAAGACAAGTGTGCACTCTTGGATTGGGCTATGTGGCACACGATGATGATGCAGGGTCTTAGCATCATCCAATACATTAATGAATCCCAATTTAATGACATGTATCTCAATGTGGTGTAACAAATCCCAAGAAAAATGGCACATACCCCTATATGTGTGTTTTTGTGGTTGTGTGTTGGTATCATGGATTCTAAGGTGACATCACAGTTTTGAATGCAATGTCATGGATCCCAAGGTAGTATCATGCATTCCAACAATGTTATGAATATCCAAGGCAATATCACATATTTCAATGCAATGTCATGAATCAAGGAGCAAGTATATATGTATTGAGGGATAAAACACATATCTCAATGTATAAATGTTACCTCTAATGCATGTAAGTGGATCTGAATGCAAGGCATGCACTCATAGTGAGTATTCAAGCCTCAAAACACAAGACATTAAGCAATGCACAATAAGTGAATTCTTCTAACAACATAATAACATACGTTAATTTTAAGATTTGTCAAAGTTTTACCATGGGAGGATAATCTTAACCCTCATTACATGTGATGAATCCTAAGATGACAAATTCCCTATATTACTAGGTCATAAATAGGTGATATGATGGATAATGTGTGAAATATGGGTATAAACGAAGCCAATCTTTGCCTCCTCTTATCAATTGTATTCAAAACCCCTAGATCAATTTTTCTGTCTAGATTTATCCGCCCTCTTTTTCATGTTACCTACTTCAATGCACAATCTTGAAAGCTTGTTTTAGTTACATTTTTAGATTCTCTTTTAGCCCAACAAATTTTCTTTCTCACATTTGTCACATTACATTCATCTTAGTTTTTTTATGTTACACCTTTTGGATATAACCAACTCCAATCTAGGTGAGCGTATATAAAACTTTATCTAGGTCTACTAAATCAAATTTTCATCTTTAGTGACTTAAAATTGTATTTCAAGGAGAATCAACAATTTCATTGGGTTCAAGTGTTTCAAATATCAATTGAGAACTTTCAAGGATCAAAATCTCTCAAGTATTGATGAATCACGCCAATATCAACTAGTTCCTTGGAAGTCTATATAATGACACGCAGGGTGAGTAGACTTAATAAATTTTTAACCAAGTAACGATTTCAATGGGATTAAAACTTTTATTAAAAAATTATCTCATGCAATTTTAGATCTTTAATACCAAAGATAACATTTTCACTTCTAGAATATACTACTTATATGTTTAACATAGTTTCCAATCAAATAGGTATTGCAGTAAATTCTCACTTTTTAGAAGTAGCAAAAAATTATCCAATTTTGGAAAGTGTTGATTTAGAATACACTTTTTTTTGGAACATATTTTTGAGGCTTTAAATTTGCTTATGTATTAAGCATGCATACTCTGTTTTTAAATGTTAGTGATGTTCAAGCCAATTTGAAAAGTGTTGATGCAACATCAACCCCTTTATTTTGGGCTTATTTTTGACACTTTAATTTTTATTTTTTTAAAAGGAATTATTGTATTTATATTAGACAAACTAGATTTTGGCCAGAACCATTACATATAGTAGCAATAATAGTTCTTCATTCATCCAAAACTGCTCTGACCAGAGACAATGAAATTCCAAATTCTTCTTCTCCAGATATTTAACATGGTTCTCCTTATACATTCTCCAAAAAATACCATTCACATCAACATATTTGCATAACATATAAATATCTACATATATACTAACAAAAAACCATTATTGTACGCTGGGTATTCATCTCCTTCCTTAGATTTTTGTACACTTCTTCCATGCCTTTCGCTTCTGCGTCCCCCATCTTACCTTTGACCTCAGGTTCTTGCTAATCTGCTTCCTATTGGATCTCCATTTGCACGATGAGCTCCAGAGGGGAGTCGCTTAATTCGTCGCTTGAAGGAACATTTTCACTACCCTCCCCAATTCCGAAAACTTCTTTAATAATAGACACCATAGCAATCTCCATCCCCTCGTTCAAGTTATCTATCTTCTTTTCCAAAGTTCTAATCTTCATCATTATAACTTCCTTAGCCGCCTGGATGTTCTCTACGTCCTTTTTCACACTCTCCAATTGATTCAAAATGAGGGTGAAGTGAGACCTAGCTTCTGAAATAATTTGCCCTCCAATCCTTAAGACCATATACTCAACCTCTTGCCTGAACACTTCAAAGGAATTCCCAGATGCATCTCCAAATCCATCTTCTTAAAGCTAGTATCAGCTCCAAATTGAGAGTGTAGGAGGACTTTCCTTGTTTAATGCACTATGTTATTTCCTCCTAGGAACCAAGCTAGAATTCATTGTTGCTTGCCTCGAGTTGAATTTCCACACGATCGATCTAAACTGATCCTCCTCGAGTTCATATATCACCATTTCTTCACATTGTCTGCCTTAAATTACAACCTACATGAACTCAATAGTCCTTCGTCATGTCATCAGAATTTTTTATTGTCCATATGTGGATTAATGGCACCAGCTTAATTCCAATACTCCCCTTGCTTAACAACTGTACCATGGCATAATTATGATGCTTAATTCCCCTGTCAGATAGTGCTCTTCTCTCAATGCTCGTCTACCTTTTCGAGACCTTTCAATCAAGTGATTTCATGGGATATGACATATTACAAATGCACCTTCATTTACTCTTAATTCCCCTTGCTCTAACGTGGAAGCTCGATTTGCTCATCCGCTAAGCTATTGTTTTCCCTTTTGAAAGCAAATTTATCCAACAATAAAATTATTCTATGAATTGTTGGGTTTAGATTTGAGTTCTTGGTTTTAAGCCACTTCATACATTTTTGAATGTTGATTTGGGAATCTCCGAAAATTGTTATATGGGTAATTCCTTCATCTACCGCTATCCTTAATCCTTTCCATAATGAATATTCTTCCACCTGGTTGTTTGTGGATATTCCCAGTCCCCAGGTGAATGTTTTTCTTACTTCTTGATCGGGGTTAAGGATTACCCCTCGGGCTCCAGTCTCCCCCTTGACACTTTAATTTTTTTGATATATTAAGTATGGATATTTTTTTTTAAATGTTGGTGATTTTCATGCAGATTTTGAAAATAATCAACCTTTTCTTAAGCATATTTTGAATACTTTAGATTTTCTTATGTCGTAAGTGTGAGCATTTTTTTTTTTAATATTGATTATGTAACCATTTTTCAAGTTGTCTTATTCCTCTTCTTGTTTTTCATCCTACGATGTTTGTTTTTAAATGGTTTTCCAAACTTGTGTTTTTTTCTTTTTCTTTTCTTTTCAATGTTTTTCTATAATGAATTTTTTTTTTTATTTTTTTACAAAGTTAAAAATATAATAATAAAATTAATATTTTGGAGATAGGATTTTTTTATAATTATTATATATCATTAATTAATACTTCAATACACATGTTGTGTTACGCCCTCACTTCTGATCTCGTTGTGCCCTTGCTTCTCCCTACATGTCCTCCCCCGACGGCCCCTCCAGAGTTTGATCCGAAGGGGGTTCGCTCCTCCTCTCCCACAGACCAACCTGATGTTGTTTCCCTTTCCTGTTCCAACCTCATCTCCTTGCTCGGGCTTCCTCGTGATCACCCTTCCATCTCCAAGTTCGTTAATAAGTTAGATGCAATTCCTGAAATCGATTTGCCTCTGGTTATCCCTTGCAAAGTTTCTCTTTTTCTAGCAGAGTGTGGTCTAGTTGGCCAATTTACAGATCTATGGTCTTCTCCAAAAACAATTTAGAAACGGGTGGAAAGAAATTGGGTTTCTAAAACCCAAGGTCAAATCTCAATCCAATTTTGTGGTAGGGGATACTTTACTTTCTATTTTGAATCTAAGGATGACCATGATATAATATTTAGAAATGGACCTTAATTCATGGATTCAAGAGGCATATACCTAAATAGATGGACATCAAGCTTCAATCTAGAACTTGATGTCCCTAATGTTGTCCCAGTTTGGTTTTGTCTCCCCCATCTCCCTCTTCATTGTTGGGGAGATGACTCGGTAAGAGAAATAGGTAGTGCATTTGGAAAATATATAGACAAAATCAAGCCAAGAGAAAACCTGCACGCTTGTGCTAAAATATGTGTGGAATTCGACCTGGGAAAGGGACTACCAGAGGAAGTGAAGATGAAGGTAGATAATTGGACTCATATCCAACAATTGGATTGCGAACAAAGCCATTTAAAATGCAAGGTATGTCATGAATATGGTCATTTTGCAAATAGATGTTCAAAACAAGTAGTAGAGGAGCCAATAGAAACTCAAGAAACCCAATGGGAAACAACTAAACGTAAAAAATCATCAAAACCAACAACATCCTCTCTCCCTGATCCATATCCTTCAGAAGTTCCCCCTCCCGTCTCCTTTTTCTCTCAATCTTCTAGTGCTCCCTTCCTCCCCCACTGTTGAACAGGTAAATCCCCTCTGCGAACAGAGGCGATCCCACTAGCCCAAATGGGGTCTAGCAACAATCACACAACGCTAACACACAGGTTCTTGATTGCAAATCAAAGATCGATGATGAGGGCCTACCTGGATTCCAACGCTAGTACTTGTAGAAGAGTCGTCGCTCCCGTTCCTTTGCTCCGGCTGGTCACAATCCCCACGATCCTCGTGAACAGACACCTGCACATGCAAAGAA
>APFE031592520.1:4445-16254 GCA_000404065.3 Pinus taeda | reverse complement strand
AAACCCACTTCGACATGAAAAATATCCCAAAAATACTCAAAAATATCATTTCTAATGTATTTTTAGGTCAAAAAATGCTATAAATAGTGAAATGGTAAAAAATAAACTTACTTTTTACTTTTTACCTTGTGAGTTTACTATTGGAGGGTTTTTGGTGCAAATTTCAACTCTTGATTACGATCAATCCAAGAGATCATTCGAGCCGCCGTCTGCAATAGGTAAGAGGCCTCATCCTTAGCTCTGTTTTCATTCCATTTTTTAAGATTTTAATCCATAATTTAGTTCCCTGCAAGGGGATTTGCAAATTCATAGGGTTGCGCCATTGGCGCGAGTTTCCCGCGCGGGACCGCGCCAATGGTGTTTTTTGCCTAAAGGGGTCGCGCCATTGGCGCGACTGTTTTAGGAACAGTCACGCCAACCGCGCGATCACAATTTTCCACACATTTGACCGTTGAATTTGCAAATTTTTTCCAGTTTAGGTTTCATCAATGATCTAATGATGGAAATTCACCTTTGTGGTTGCAGGGTTTCGTCAGAATGGTTCTAGAATGGAAAGAATGGGAGCATAATGACGTGGATGCCATGGCAATGGAGGATGATGACTGTATAAATGCTCTGAGAGACTGTGGCTTGAAGAAATTTTTCCACACCTCATATTTACGTGCACAACCTGAGCTACTGCGATTCATCGTGGATGCTTGGGATACGGAGGATCAAGTATTTCGCCTGAAAGACCAGACATTGGAGTTAGATGTTTCCGATGTCTACTTTATCACTGGACTATCGCGCCGAGGCGCACGGCCCATCTTGACTGGTAGTTGGCCTTCTGGAGAGAAGATAGGGGAGGTGATGGAACAAGTTTGTCCTGGGTCACGGTTTGGAGCAAACAACAAGAAAGTAGATATTAACACGGTGCGTGACCTGGTGCTACGAGTTATTTTATTCACTATTACCAGGACAGCTGGGGTACAGGTGCCCCACGAGGCCAGGAAAAATCATTTGCTGCTGGCCACTGAGTGTCTCTAGCCTACACTGTTTGATTGGGCCACGACAGTGACAACAAACATCAAACGACAGCTTACCAAGTGTAAGCGTGATGGTAACAAACAGTTCGGTTATGGATCTATCATGGTGACTTTCTTCCTGGAGCGACTGTCGATATTCCGGGTACCAGGGGGTATAGTGGCAGATCCAGTGCTACGGGAACCGAGGTTACATCGATGGGCAGAACTCATGCCCAGAGGAGGAGGGGGCCAGCAGATTTCCTGGAGGCCCGAGTTATTTATCTGGCTCCGTCACCAAATGATTGTCATTGAGGACTGGCCCTATACGGGCACGAATTTCACTGGAGATCCCGATCTCCCTCTGCCTGCCGGAGAGGACTGGGATGAGGAGCTAGGTAAGGACTCTTTTTTTTTTTAACGTTTTTATGTATTTAAGTTTTTTTTGTTAATACATGCCTATCTCTTACAACGTCTATATATGTATACAGATGTTGGTGTAGAGTGACCAGCTGACTTGCCTCATAATGTGCGGAGAGCACAACCTACAGCGGACCCTCAGGTAGAGGGTGATGACGATCTAGTACAGAACCTTGAGGCACTTACTCGAGGTATTCTAGATTATGGCAGATTGGCGGACGTGCCTAGAGCGTACCAGAGGCACACGGTGGGAGTATCTACTCGTGTCCATCGTCTGTTGAGACGTTTGGTGCGAGCGATGACATGTTATCATGAGCATCACCGTGATTAGACGCCTAGGTTTTCTTTTTGCATGTTTTTGAGGAACATGTTGTCAGCAGCTGTATGGGTTTTGGACATGTATTATTTTTTGGATTATGTAACGCGCGGGGCGCGAACATTTTGACACACACACACACACACACACACACACACATATATATATATACATATGTTTATGGTTTTTTTTGTTTTCATGTGCTTGCTTACATAATGTTTTATTTACAAATTACGCAAATGTCTATCTAATACATGATTGGCCAATGCATCAGATAATGTGTTTAGTTGTCGTGGAATATGCTGATATGTAATGAACTCAAAATTCCTCTCTAACAATCTTACACGTAGATACAACCTTAGAATATGATGGTCTCTGACGGAATAATGCCTATTGAGCTGGAGGACGACAAGTTGAGAATCTAGGTTTACCACCAATGCCCGAATGCCGAGATTAATTGCTTCAGTGAGGAGCTCGATTACGGCACAATATTCGGTGACATTATTAGTGGTACGACCCAAACAGACACCTTGAAGATCTATCAGCTCACCATGAGGATCATAGATCACCCATGTCGCAGAGGACAAGTTGCGAGTACTGCGACAGGCACCATCAGCGAAACCAATGTAAGGCGTATTAGACATCTGCACAAGAAGCGAAAGACACAATAAGCGACAATCAAGCCTATTAAAATTTTGACACACATACACAACACACTTGCTAGAGTACATGTATATACAAAATGAAGTGTACCAGCATCACGCATAGTACTTTTTCAAATACAGCCCATTTTGGGGCTGTGCGAGAGGGTTCCCTTCATAATCAATTAGCTCATAGGCCCCTTTTTGCAAAACTTTCTTGACAATGTAAGGGCCTAGCCACATAGATTCGAGCTTTCCTTGTCCTAGCTTATCGTTTGCCTGATCGTATAGCAGAACTAAGTCTCCCTCGTTAAAAGAACGTGGATGTACAGTCTGGTCAAAGTGAGATTTGACTCGCTTCTTCTATGTTTCGATGGCCAAATTGGCTAGGCGACGAGTCTCATCTAGCCGTTCCAGATAAAGGAGATGTTCTTCTAGTGGGGTGGTGTTGGGAAGTAGCTCGACAACTAATTTTAATGAAGGGATTTCACACTCGATTGGAAGGGTAGCCTCTAGTCCATAGACTAGTTGAAATGGAGTGAAACCAGTGGCATCCTTCACGGAGGTTCAGTAAGCCCACAAAGCAGGGAACAACATCAAATGCCAGTTAGACTTGTGCATGCCAACAGTACGTTGAAGCATTGTAACCAAAATCTTATTGATCGCTTCAACTTGGCCATTGGATTGAGGGTAGTACGGAGTAGAACTATCGTGCTTTAAGCCTAGCTGGGTTGTTAGTTTCGTCATCATATGATTCCGGAAATGCTTTCCGTGATCAGTGACGATGGCTTGAGGGACGCTGAATCACGAAATAATGTGGTTGAATAAAATTGCGTCGCTGTGTGACCGTCTTCAGTCAGTGTAGGCATTGCCTCGGCCCATTTAGTAAAATAATCGACGGCAACGATGATAAACCCATGCCCCCCGGCCGAGCGAGGGTTACAGGTGACATGGTCAATGCCCCATTTGGCAAAAGGACCGACGGTAACAACAGGGTACAGAGGAGCGGCGGGTGCTCGCATCTTCCGCTGGAATATCTGGCACTCATGACAAGAGCAGACAGCAAGAATGCAATCCTTAAAGATATAGGGCCAAAAGTAGCTAGCACGGAGGATTTTTTGGGCAGTTGCATATCCGGACATGTGACCACCACAAGCACCTGAATGGCAGTCATTAAAGACTCGCTCAGCTTCCTTGTGAGTAAGACAACGGCGAAGAACAGAGTCGGTGCCGAGGCAATATAAGGTATCCCCAATGATACGATATGGTTGAGATTGATGATGAATCCTTCGCCGAGCGTCTTTTGACGTGCTCGGGCGAAAGGAGGACATTTGCAAATATATAAGGATGTCACCGTACCAGGGGTCAAGGGTGCTGATGAGAAACAAAGTCTCGTCCGGAATTTGATCTTCGGTATGAGAGGGCGAAGAAGAAGATGGCAAAGAGCAAATTAACTCAGCAAAAACGAGCGATTTCTTTGACTTGGCGGTAGCGAATTCCAAGTCAAATTCTTGGAGGATGACAATCCACTTTGAGTACTTGCCCCCCAGCAACTGGCGTGATAAGATATACGTCATGGGGTTGCAATCGGAAATCACCGTAGTAGTGCGTAGAAGAATATAGTGACGGAACCGTTGGACAACGCAAATGGCGGCTAACGCCAACTTCTCGACATGTGCATATCGAGTTTCTATATCTAAAAGGTTTCTACTGAGATAATAGATAACATGCTCAGTGTCATCGTCGTCGGTTTGAACAAGAACCATGCCGATAGTGGTGTCGGCGGCAGCTAAATACAGGGTGTAGTCACGATGATAGTTTGGAGAGCGAAGCAATGGAGCAGAAACAAGGAGACCCTTGAGTCGCTCAAAAGATTCTTGAGCCATGGTATCCCAATGAAAAGGGACACCCTTTTTAAGTAATCCTGTAAAACCTTTAGCCACCTCGGCATAGTTTGGAATGAAACGACGTAAAAAATTCGCTTTTCCTTGCAAGCTTTGCAATTGTTATAAGGTAGCAGGGGGAGGGAGATTGACTATGGCTTCGACTTTGAGGGGATCTAGTCGGATGCCCTCGTGGGAGACGACAAATCCTAGAAGTCGACCCGATTTTACGTAGAAGACACACTTGTGAGGATTAAGCCTTATTCGGTAGTGTTGACAGTGAAGAAATATCTCGCGAAGGTGAGTAGGGTGGTCCTGACGCTTGGCTGAATGAGTTGGAAGATCATCCAGGTATGGCTGTACAATGTGTCGTATGTCATGAAAAGCGTAGGACATTGCACGTTGGAAAGTAGCGCTGGCATTTTTTAGACCGAAAGGAACCTTCTTATAGGCAAAATTACCCCATGGACAGATGAAAGCGGTCTTGTGTTGATCAGCGGGAGCAATATTGATCTGGTTGTAACCAGAAAAACCGTCCATAAAAGAATACATCTCGCTTCCCGCACACTCGTCAATAATCTGATCAATGAATGGTGTGGGGAAATTATCTTTAGGACAGGCTCGATTAATATCACGATAATCGAAACAAACGCGGATAGTTCCCTATTTCTTAGTGACAGGTACAATATTAGAAACCCAATCTGTGAGTGGGATAGGATAAATAAAACCGGCTTTAAGAAGCTTTTCTACTTCGGCCTTGATCGCTGCAGCCTTTCGAGGGTGTACTGGACGTAAACATTGACAAACAGGCTTAGCACCTGGGTACGTGATGATTTCATGCACCACTATGCTGGGATCAATGCCGGGCATTTCTTCATAGGACCAAGCAAAAACATCACGAAATTCGCGAAAAAGGTTCGAATAAAGTTGAATCTCCTCTTGAGTACAAGTGACTCCAATGTGAATGTGTTCGACGATCCCTGGTTTGATAGAGATTTCGATGGGCTGGGTTTGCGTAATGTTTGCCATATTACCTTCAGAAGAAGCTTGGTAAACTTGAACAGGTGACTGAAGGAATCGAAATGGGAAACAAGGAGCAAACCGCTGAATATAAGTCGGCATATCCTGAGGGACAGAGAGCAACGAGGAACGATGGTGGGTATCGTGCCAAGTAGGTTCCTCGAGAGACATAGTCTCAATAATAGCTTCGTCGGAAGAAAATGTTTCTTTTAAAGGATCTGGAGAAGTTTGATCTACAAGCCCTAAGGATGGAGCGAACGTGTGGAAAATATTTCTTGAAAGAGCAAGTTCAGGAGAAGGAGCCGATGCAGCTACGATTTCGACGTAGTTGAGTTCGGCAGGACTCAACGGCATCTGGTCGCCCCAAGAATCTACTTGGTCGATGGGAGGAACGATCCATGGATCAAGACAAGTAGAAATCATATTGACAGAAGCGACATTCGGAGGCGGGGATGGAAAAACACCCATAAGGGCGGGATCTTTGAAAAGCCCGTGACCTAGACTCTCAATTGATTTGGAGGTATGCTTCACGAAAGGGATAGTTCCTTCCGAAGAGGAAGCGAAGAAAGACAGCTGGTCGACCGTAATAATCTTCCCTTGGTGAGGGAAACGAATGATACGAAAGAAAGATGAAGCGACAGCTTGCATTGCATAGATCCAGCTGCGTTCGAGAAGGAGGTTGTAGGTTAGAGTAGCATCAACGACTTCAACTTCCATCTCGACCGTTTTCCCTTCCAAAGAAATAGGTAAACGTGGGAGTATACCATAAGGACGGGACGCTCTTCCATCAAAAGCTTCCAAGGTGGTGGGAGACTGACTCAACGTCGGGGATCCAATAGCTTTCCAACAGGCAACAGACATGATGCAAGTTGAAGCACCTTCATCGATGACTGTTCGATGGATAGTTTTCTTATCAATAATGACCTGTATAAGGAATGAAATTTGGGGAGGCAGTCTCTGTGTATGGCGATCTAAGTCAAACGTAATTAAATCCAAGTCAGCCGGGTCTATGCCGTCGATAGCGGATAGAAATGACTTCCTCTGAGAGGGGTAGCTCTGGAGAACTTCTAAAGCGGACATAGACGATGGAGTATGGGCTAAATCCTCAACGATATTGTAGTGCTGAGCAGCACGGGCATTTGGGTTGTAAGAAGATTTCCGGAGTACTCCTTTTGGAGGGGGTCGAAGAGGCGTTTCAGTACTAGGTCTTTCAATATGGAGAGGGCTTGAACTAAACGGAGGAGCACTGGGGGGAACCTCAGGCTCTTTCCCGGCAAATGGATAATCTTTTGTTCGAGTACTGATATTAACAGGTATTGTTCCCGCCATGAACACTTGGGAACTGAAGGAAGAGGGAGGTTGAGAGGGGTCAGCGACCATTTGAGTTTGCTGTGAGGGAAAGGGTTCTTTAAGCACCGCAGGGACCCCGGGAGCGCCTTTCAACAAACGTCTAACTTCAGACCGCCGAGGGCAGTCTTTGGTATAGTGATCCTCATCACAGATAAGACAAGGATACTTGGGTTTGCATTTGGCACTCTCCTCAGATTGAGGTTTAGGTGGTTCTTGTTTAGGTTGTTCTGGCTTATTTTTCGCTTTCTCTTTCTTTTTTGCTTTCGAGGTTTTGTCTGTCTTGGTGGACTGAATGGCATTAACCTCGGAATTAGGTTTAGAAGTAGGTATAACCTGAGAAGTGGTTTCAATTGGAGCATTTGACTTCTTCTTCCCAGGATTCACGGAATTTTCCTAGAGGATGAACTAACAGACCCAATAATGCCGTCAACAGTAGGTGTTGGCGGGGTTTTGGATGTTCCTGGTCTAGGGGCATCAGGCAAATAATCATACAATGTACCTGACTGAGAATAAACCAAGTCGAGGTATTGAGCACGTGCGATAGCTTGCTCTTCAGTAACACATGCTCCCATAGCAATGTCCTGAGCTATTGGAGGGACGAACGAAGTCGTGAACCAATCCGTAAGAAGCTGGTCGGGAATCCAAAACTTAATCATACGTCTACGTCGTCTCCATTCATGGATGTGATCAGAGATATGCGTAGCGGTTGTTTGTCTTAAGGATGTGAGGAGGTGTGTGCCCATTTTGTAATGAATGGGCAACTGGAAATGAGTGAGGAATGCCATAGCCAACGAGTTGAAATCCTGAAAGGATCCGCGATTGATCTCAATATACCACTTAGCGGCAGAGCCAGTGGGAGTCCTTTGAAAAAGGCGAAGCCGAATTGAATCATCAAGCCATGAATTCGATGAACACCAGAGATGATAAGTCATGACATGAACTTGTGGGTCTTCATTAGCTTTACCATCGAATTTTGGACAGTCACCAGGAGTTTTGGTGGGAACCGGAGGCCAATAAGGATTATGAAGAATAGGATCATTAGTCAGTTTGGACACATTCGGTAATTCTAAAGTCGTTAAGAACGGTAACTGAGGATTAAAAGACATCTGGGGCTGCTGGTAGGATGGAGCACCCGGGTTCCAACCAGGTGGTGGTTGCCCCCATGGGCTTTGCCCTGACGGATGCGACCCCATGGTGTATTGACTGTAGGGATTTGTGTTTTGCCCCCCAGCGTATGGATTACCAAACGATGTTGCAGAGGCATCATATGGTTGTTGATAATTCTGGTAAGGGGCAAACAAAGGTTTCCCTTGAGGTTGTTGATAACCGTAGTGTGGTGGGACCCCAAATTGAGTTTGAGAGCCAGGCTGAGTTTGATAAAATGTTTGAGATTGAACTCCAGCCTGCATTTGAGAACCAGATGGATTTTGGGATCCTACTTGGGTCCAAGCGCCGGGTTGAGCAGCGCCAGTAGATGGGATAACCTTGGGCTATCTGGGCAGAAGGATAACCTTGCTGGTACTGAGGTTGGCCTACCTGTTGATACTGAGGTTGACTTACTTGCTGATACTGAAGTTGACCTACCTGCTGATACCGAGGTTGTTGTTGTGCAGCAAAAGGTTGTCCTATCATACCAAACAGCTGAGTGGGTTGGGCGAGTGATTGGCCCAACTGTGTTTGAGACTGACCAGTTTGTCCAGAAGATTGAGTATACTGGATAGTTGGTTGACCAATCGATTAGGCAGCTTGGCCAGAAACTTGGGTATACTGGACGTTAGGTTGATTTGGGTTAACAAATGATTGACCGGTTTGTCTAGTATGAGAGCCTTGCTGAATACCAGGCTGAGATTGCTGAGTGGAAGGTTAGCCTGGATTACCAGTAGGTTGCGTATGAGAGGTGAAAAAAGGACCACCAGAGGCAAAAGGGTTTCCTTGGAAGCATTGTCCTTGTAGGTTCTGCTGATGTGGTTGGTCGGGTTGCGCATACGATGCTTGACCACCATGATAAGAGGTGGAACCCCAATCTATTGACAGCAGAACTGAAACCTCTCCTACGGACAACAGACCTGTCCTAGTCCCAGGAGGTGGTAGATATTGATCATATTGTCCTCCAAGCGGGATATTCGATGCAGGATCAAAACCTAGGAAGAAAGAGGTTGAAGGTCGACTAAAAATAGGGGTTGAAGAAGCCACAGATACTGTTGGAGGGGTTGTGACTGAGGTAACAACTATACCGCGAGATTGTGGAGTCGAAGGCTCCGTATTTGAGAAGATGGGTGATGACCAAATAGAAGTCGGAAAAGGAGATGATAGAAAATCACGCAATGCTCTATAGCCAAGAGGAAGTCCTCCGGTAGTAGCAGTTCTACTAACATGTGTAGATTCCATTGTGCTGGGAATCTCGTCCCCTGGCACACCGGATTCGTCAATCGTAGTAGGGGATGGGTTTTCCATATCAGAAGGAAATGGTTGTTGAGGAGAAGTGTATTCCCAGAAAGGGACACCGTTTTGAGAAGGTTCCCAAATAGGGTTCGAATACAATTGGTAATCCTCGTCGCCTGGAGCACAAGAGTTAAGCGGTTGTATACTTGGAACAATAGGAAGAATTTCACTCACAACCGGTGTCTCGGGAGACGAGTTTGGTAATTCCGCCAGGATGGAACTTCACAAAAATCGTAGGGAATCTAACGAAACCAGACCCTACTCAGACTAATGAAAACAAAATTTAACCGGGTTATATGTGATCGTGGTCAAATAAATTTTAAGACACAGAACTTGACCTTTTCATTTTTTAAGAGTCGAGAAAAGGACGAAAAGATGACTCTAGTCTCCTTCGAATATTTAATGAGCACGAAGTGACAAGACACTCACTTACACCTTTTCTTTTAGGGAGTCCGAAAAGGATCAAAAGTGACTACTCTGGAGAACTAGGTAAGAGGTTTACCAAACAATCCGTAAAACTGCTTATACACCTTGGCAATCAGATGAAAACCAAGGACTTCCTGTACTGCAGTCAATCTTCCTGAATGCTGTGTTCATTGCATTACGACTTGTAAGGCGGCAGACTCGGCGTCCTATGGATAAAAGGTTGCAAGCCTATAGGGGTCTCCCAATATATACACGACGGTACGTGGGAGCACAATCCGTACTGGCACCTATCGTTTCACCGTGGAGGAATCACCCAACCACTCAACGGTAAGCTACCAGGTTTAAAGACGTCGGAACACGTCTCTAACCTAGACATCTAGAATATTTGCGTTATGTTCCAATGCGTTGTTAGGTGCATTTAGTTTATTTTACAGTTTATCTTCAATTATGTTTCAGTTTTTGGTCCTACCGTATGTGATCTCTCGAAACTTCCTAAATGCAAACTATATGCCAAAATTATATCATAATATTCAATGAACTCTATCTACAGAAGAGTTGAGATCTTTACACAAACAAAATGATCAACAAATATCCTAATGCAGCTAATAACAAGAAATGAAAATTTTTTCTTTTTCTTTTTAAAAGCAACAAATAACAAGAAATGCTAATTAATAAAATGCAAAAGATCTTTTGTTTTTCTTTCTTTTAGGATAGCATGATGCACTCAAAAAATCTCAAGAGAAATTCACAAGTATAAACAAACACAATTCACTCAAAGGAATATAGAACCAATTCTGAAACGTCAAAATGACCTATCAAAGCGAGGAAAACACAAAGACTTTCAATGAACCATGTGATCTAAGTTCAAATGAAGTCAAGTAAAAAATAAACAAGCTAAAAGTGAATTACTTGCAGCATAGAATGCCAAACTTTCAAAACCACCAGATGAGTGTGGAAAACAACCAAAAAGTTGACTGGATCATCAAACCATAATTTCCCACATAAGGCTCGACATGCAAAGCCACTAGGGCTAAGATATAAAATCGATAGAAATAAGCAAACAACTGAAGGATAAAAAATAATAACCAGTCACATAAAGGTCCAACACCCTTCCAGAAGCTGCAAAAGATATAGCAAGATACAAATCCAAGCTTAGAAGGCTGGCAAACAAGCTAACTAAAAAGGTCAACAAGGTTGGCGCGACTGTCAGACTGCAACTCGCGCTATAAAGGGATTGGCGCGGGTTGTCAGTTAGCAACATGCGCCAACTGGCGCGACTGTCAGAGGAAAAACCGCACTAATAAAGTTTTCCAAGTAAAAAAAACAAAACAGGTAGTCCAAAGCTTGGTTTACAGTATCTAGGAAGGCCAGGAAGCAAGAAACAGCAAGAAATTTAACCCAGAAAGCTATCCAAGCAAGAAAACAAGAGAAAAACTAACATGCAAGAAAAACTCCCAAATTGTTCAGTCCGTAAACCAAACCGGAGATTGACTGAAGTGGCTTTGATCTACTTCACTAATGCAAAGCAATAATGTTTCGAAGGCTATCTAGCCATACTTCAAGCTCCGTCTGAATTTTACAGATCAAACAACAAGCTAAGATGGTCCCCAGTGGAGTCGCCAAATTGTTGAACAAGTAAATCCCCTCTGCGGACAGAGGCGATCCCACTAGCCCAAATGGGGTCTAGAAACAATCACACAATGCTAACACGCAAGTTCCTAATTGCAAATCAAAGATCGATGATGATGGCCTACCTAGATTCCAACGCTAGTACTTGTAGAAGAATCGTCGCTCCTGTTCCTTTGCTCCGGCTGGTCACAATCCCCACGATCCTCATGAACGGACACCTGCACATGCAAAGAACGACACAAATACAAGCATAAAATCCAATAGATGCAACTATATATCAGTCAGAAAAGATATAACTCAATCATCATTATAAATATAATAAGAGTGGAACCATAATGATAGTCGTCTATTAATGAATAGAAGCAGAGAAAGATACAACCAAGGTTCTGACATTGAACCTATTCTCTGGCTGGGCGAACAGCTAAGTATGCCCTGCAAAAGACCTTCTCTCTCTCAGGATTCCGACAGCATAACCTCCCTATGCTTCAAAATTCTCACCATCACTCTAGCATTACTCCAGCACTTCACCAAAAAACTAGCTTTTCTAATGCATGAGGACAGGCTTTTATAGATGGAGAAGGGAGGAAGATACAATGTACCAGGACGCCCATTGTGGATTGGCATTATCCCTGAAAAGCTACTGAGGATAGTTGTCATGGATAAATGATGACTCTCGACCTC
>APFE031592511.1:0-10837 GCA_000404065.3 Pinus taeda | reverse complement strand
TTTGTCATCTTTCGCGCTCCCCGTCATCTTTCACGATTTTTCATCTTCTTTCATCATCTTTTGTCATCTTTCAAGATTTTGTCTTCTTTCGTGATATTTCGTGGTATTTCATGATATTTCATGATATTTCTTTATCTTTTATGATATTTTGCGTTGTTTTGCGATTTTTCATCATCTTTCATTATCTTTTGCGATCTTTCATGATCTTTTGTCATCTTTTAGGATGTTTTATGATCTCTTGCAATCTTTCGTGATATTTATTGATTTTTCTTTATCTTTCACAATATTTTGTCATCTTTTAAGATGTTTCATGGTATTTCACAATCTTTTGTGAGTTTTTATCATATTTTACGATGTTTCACGGTCTTTCTTTGACTTTCATGATATTTTGCAATATTTCTTCATCTTTTGCGATCTTTCATGGTCTTTTGTAACTTTTCATGATCCGTAATCATATTTTGCGACCTTTTATGGTATTTCACAATCTTTCATCATATTTTGTGGTTTTTCTTCATCTTTCGTGATTTTTATTCATCTTTCATGATCTTTCAACATATCTTGTCATCTTTCGTGATCTTCCGTTATATTTCGCGGTATTTCACAATCTTTCATGATACTTCTTCATATTTTGTGATATTTTGCATTCTTTTGTAAATTTTCATCATCTTTTATGATCTTTCATGATTTTTGGACATCTTTTAGGATCTTTCATGATGTTTCATGATATCTCATGATGTTTTTCATCTTTTGTGATTTTTCGTCATCTTTCGCAGTCTTTCGTCATCTTTCTTGATCTTTTTTCATCTTTCATGATTTTTTGCGATCTTTCATGATCTTTCATCATCTTTTAGGATGTTTCACAATGTTTCTTCATAAGTTTCATGATTTTTCATTCCCTTTCACATTATTTTTTCATCTTTTGTGATCTTTGGTATTTCGTGATCTTTCTTCATCATTCATGATATTTTGTAGTCTTTCATCATCTTTCCTGATCTTTTTAGGATGTTTCACATTATTTTGTCATCTTTTGTGATATTTCATCATCTTTCATGATCTTTCTTCATATTTTGTGATCGTTCAAGGTGTTTCGGGATCTTTTGCGAAGTTTCTTGATCTTTTGTCATATTTCACAGTCTTTCGTGATATTTCATCATATTTTGTCATCTTTCGTGATATTTTTAGGTTGTTCATGATCTGTCATGATTTTTAATGATATTTTGCTGTCTTTTGCAATATTTTGCGATCTTTCATGATTTTTCGCCATCTTTAGTCATCTTTCATGATATTTTGTGATATTTCATGATTTTATGTCATCTTTTATCATGTTTCGTGACCTTTTGCATATTTCGTGACTTTTTTTCATATTTCTTCATCTTTTGTAATCTTTCGTCATCTTTGTCGATCTTTTGTGATCTTTCACGATTTTTCATAATCTTTTGTGATTTTTTAGGATCACTAGTGATTTTTCAAGATTTTTCGTCATCTTTCATCATCTTTCATGATTTTCTATCATCTTCACATTTTTTCTTCAATTTTCACAATCTTTCATCATCTTTCGTGATCCTCTGTCATCTTTCATGATTTTTCGTCATCTTTCTTCATTTTTCAATATCTTTTGTCATCTTTCGTGGTCTTTTGTGATATTTCATGATATTTCTTAATTTTTTTGTGATATTTTACGTTCTTTTGTGATTTTTTGTCATCTTTCATCATCTTTTGTGATCTTTCATAATATTTTACAACGTTCGATGACCTTTCGTGATCTTCCACGATGTTTCATCATCTTTCATCATTTTTCGTCATTTTCCGCAATATTTCATCATCTTTCAAGATCTTTCATCATCTTTTAGGATGTTTCATGGTCTTTCCCAATTTTTCGTGAGCTTTCGTCATATTTTAGGATGTTTCACAGCGTTTTGTAGTCTTTCTTCATCTTCCATGATCTTTCTTCGTCTTTTGCGATCTTTCATGGTATTTCGTCATTTTTCATGATATTTTTTTTATCTTTTATGGCCTTTCATGATCTTTCGTCATCTTTCAGATCCTTTATGATCACGATGTTTTGTCCTCTTTCATGATTTTTGGTCATCCTTCGTCACCTTTCAAGATCTTCTATCACATTTTGTGATCTATTGAAATATTTCATGATCTTTCATCATATTTTAAGATGTTTCATGATCTTTTGTGATCTTTAACCATGTTTCTTCATAAGTTTATGATTTTTCGTCATCTTTCACATTATTTCATCATCTTTTGCGATCTTTCATGATTTTTCGTTATCTTTTGTCACGTTTCATGACCTTTTGCAATCTTTCGTGACCTTTAGTCATCTTTTGTAATCTTTTGTCATGTTTCCCGATCTTTCAACATATTTCGTGATTTTTTTGGACCATTTGTCATATTTCATGGTCTTTCAAGATCTTTCGTGATTTTCTGTCATCTTCCACACTCTTTCATCATCTTTCGTGCTTTTCCATCATCTTTCATAATTTTTCGTCATTTTTCACGATCTTTCGTCATCTTTTGTTATCTTTCATGATCTTTTGCTATCTTTCATGATATTTCTTCATGTTTTGTGATATGTTTCGTTATTTTGTGGTTTTTAGTTATCTTTCATAATCTTTTGCAATGTTTCATGATCTTTTATCATATTTTAGGATGTTTCATGTTCTTTCACAATCTTTTGTGATCTTTTATGATCTTTCGTCATCTTTTGTGATTTTTGATAATCTTTCGCAATATTTCATGATCTTTGAAGATATTTCATCGCCGTTTAGGATGTTTTATGGTTTTTCACAATGTTTCACGAGTTTTTGTCATAATTTAGAATGTTTCATGGTCTTTTGTCATCTTTTGCGATATTTCATAATCTTTCAGGATCTTTCTACATCTTTCACGATTTTTTGTTATCTTTCATCATCTTTTCCAATCTTTCTTGGTCTTTTGTCACTTTTCATGATACTTCATCATCTTTTGCGATCTTTTATGGTCCTTCATGATCTTTCGTGATCTTTTGCAATATTTCGTTAATTTTCGCTATCTTTCGTCATCTTATGTCATCTTTCTCGATCTTTCGTCATCTTTCACAATCTTTCAACATCTTTCACAATCTTCAACATCTTTGGTGATTTTTTAGGATCATTCACGATTTTTTGTGATCTTTTGTGATCTTTCATCATCTTTCAATGATTTTTTGTCATCTTTCATGATTTTTCGTCATCTTTCACAATCTTTTGTCAATCTTTCGCGCTCCCCGTCATCTTCACCGATTTTCGTCTTCTTCATGAATCTTTTGTCCATCTTTCCAAGATCTTTTTTGTCTTCTTTCGTGATATTTCGTGGTATTTCATGATATTTAATGATATTTCTTTATCTTTTATGATATTTTGCGTTGTTTTGCGATTTTTCATCATCTTTCATTATCTTTTGCGATCTTTCATGATCTTTTGTCATCTTCTAGGATGTTTCATGATCTCTTGCAATCTTTCGTGATATTTATTGATTTTTCTTTATCTTTCACAATATTTTGTCATCTTTTAAGATGTTTCATGGTATTTGACAATCTTTTGTGATTTTTTGTCATATTTTACGATGTTTCACGGTCTTTCTTTGACTTTCATGATATTTTGCAATAATTCTTCATCTTTTGCGATCTTTCATGGTCTTTTGTAACTTTTCATGATCCGTAATCATATTTTGCGATCTTTTATGGTATTTCACAATCTTTTATCATATTTTGTGGTTTTTCTTCATCTTTCGTGATTTTTATTCATCTTTCATGATCTTTCAACATATCTTGTCATCTTTCGTGATCTTTCGTTATATTTCGCGGTATTTCACAATCTTTAATGATACTTCTTCATATTTTGTGATATTTTGCATTCTTTTGTAAATTTTCATCATCTTTTATGATCTTTCATGATTTTTGGACATCTTTTAGGATCTTTCATAATGTTTCATGATATCTCATGATGTTTTTTCATCTTTTGTGATTTTTCATCATCTTTCGCGGTCTTTCGTCATCTTTCTTGATCTTTTTTCATTTTTCATGATTTTTTGCGATCTTTCATGATCTTTCATCATCTTTTAGGATGTTTCACAATGTTTCTTCATAAGTTTCATGATTTTTCATCCCCTTTCACATTATTTTTTCATTTTTTGTGATCTTTGGTATTTCGTGATCTTTCTTCATCATTCATGATATTTTGTAGTCTTTCATCATCTTTCCTGATCTTTTAGGATGTTTCACATTATTTTGTCATCTTTTGTGATATTTCATCATCTTTCATGATCTTTCTTCATATTTTGTGATCGTTCAAGGTGTTTCAGGATCTTTTGCGAAGTTTCTTGATCTTTGTCATATTTCACAGTCTTTCGTGATATTTCATCATATTTTGTCATCTTTCGTGATATTTTTAGGTTGTTCATGATCTGTCATGATTTTTCATGATATTTTGCTGTCTTTTGCAATATTTTGCGATCTTTCATGATTTTTCGCCATTTTTAGTCATCTTTCATGATATTTTGTGATATTTCATGATTTTATGTCATCTTTTATCATGTTTCGTGATCTTTTGCATATTTCGTGACTTTTTTTCATATTTCTTCATCTTTTGTAATCTTTCGTCATCTTTGTCGATCTTTTTTGATCTTTCACGATCTTTCATAATCTTTTGTGATTTTTTAGGATCACTAGTGATTTTTCAAGATTTTTCGTCATCTTTCATCATCTTTCATGATTTTTTATCATCTTCACATTTTTTCTTCATTTTTCACAATCTTTCATCATCTTTCGTGATCCTCTGTCATCTTTCATGATTTTTCGTCATCTTTCTTCATTTTTCAATATCTTTTGTCATCTTTCGTGGTCTTTTGTGATATTTCATGATATTTCTTAATTTTTTGTGATATTTTACGTTCTTTTTTGATTTTTTGTCATCTTTCATCATCTTTTGTGATCTTTCATAATATTTTACAACGTTCGATGACCTTTCGTGATCTTTCACGATTTTTCATCATCTTTCATCATTTTTCGTCATTTTCCGCGATATTTCATCATCTTTCAAGATCTTTCATCATCTTTTAGGATGTTTCATGGTCTTTCACAATTTTTCGTGAGCTTTCGTCATATTTTAGGATGTTTCACAGCGTTTTGTAGTCTTTCTTCATCTTCCATGATCTTTCTTCGTCTTTTGCGATCTTTCATGGTATTTCGTCATTTTTCATGATATTTTTTTTTATCTTTTATGGCCTTTCATGATCTTTCGTCATCTTTCAGATCCTTCATGATCACGATGTTTTGTCCTCTTTCATGATTTTTGGTCATCCTTTGTCACCTTTCAAGATCTTCTATCACATTTTGTGATCTATTGAAATATTTCATGATCTTTCATCATATTTTAAGATGTTTCATGATCTTTTGTGATCTTTAACGATGTTTCTTCATAAGTTTATGATTTTTCGTCATCTTTCACATTATTTCATCATCTTTTGCGATCTTTCATGATTTTTCGTTATCTTTTGTCACGTTTCATGACCTTTTGCAATCTTTCGTGACCTTTCGTCATCTTTTGTAATCTTTTGTCATGTTTCCCGATCTTTCAACATATTTCGTGATTTTTTTGGACCATTTGTCATATTTCATGGTCTTTCAAGATCTTTCGTGATTTTCTGTCATCTTTCACACTCTTTCATCATCTTTCGTGCTTTTCCATCATCTTTCATAATTTTTCGTCATTTTTCACGATCTTTCGTCATCTTTTGTTATCTTTCATGATCTTTTGCTATCTTTCATGATATTTCTTCATGTTTTGTGATATGTTTCGTTCTTTTGTGTTTTTAGTTATCTTTCATAATCTTTTGCAATGTTTCATGATCTTTTATCATATTTTAGGATGTTTCATGTTCTTTCACAATCTTTTGTGATCTTTTATGATCTTTCATCATCTTTTGTGATTTTTCATCATCTTTCGCAATAATTCATGATCTTTGAAGATATTTCATCGCCGTTTAGGATGTTTTATGGTTTTTCACAATGTTTCACGAGTTTTTGTCATAATTTAGAATGTTTCATGGTCTTTTGTCATCTTTTGCGACTTTCATAATCTTTCGCGATCTTTCTACATCTTTCACGATTTTTTGTTATCTTTCATCATCTTTTCCAATCTTTCTTGGTCTTTTGTCACTTTTCATGATACTTCATCATCTTTGCGATCTTTAATGGTCTTTCATGATCTTTCCTGATCTTTTGCAATATTTCGTTAATTTTCGCTATCTTTCGTCATCTTATGTCATCTTTCTCGATCTTCGTTCATCTTTCACAATCTTTCAACATCTTTTGGTGATCTTTTACGAGATTCATTCCCGATCTTTTGTGATCTTTTGTCATCTTTTGTGATCTCATCATCTTCATGATTTTTTGTTCTCTTTTCATGATTTTTCGTCATCTTTCACAATCTTTTTTCATCTTTCGCGCTCCCCCGTCATCTTTCACGATTTTTCATCTTCTTTCATGATCTTTTGTCATCTTTCAAGATCTTTTTGTCTTCTTTCGTGATATTTCGTGGTATTTCATGATATTTCTTTATCTTTTATGATATTTTGCGTTGTTTTGCGATTTTTCATCATCTTTCATTATCTTTTGCGATATTTCATGATCTTTTGTCATCTTTTAGGATGTTCATGATCTCTTGCAATTTTTCGTGATATTTATTGATTTTTCTTTATCTTTCACAATATTTTGTCATCTTTTAAGATGTTTCATGGTATTTCACAATCTTTTGTGAGTTTTTGTCATATTTTACGATGTTTCACGGTCTTTCTTTGACTTTCATGATATTTTGCGATATTTCTTCATCTTTTGCGATCTTTCATGGTCTTTTGTAACTTTTCATGATCCGTAATCATATTTTGCGATCTTTTATGGTATTTCACAATCTTTCATCATATTTTGTGGTTTTTCTTCATTTTTCGTGATTTTTATTCATCTTTCATGATCTTTCAACATATCTTGTCATCTTTCGTGATCTTTCGTTATATTTCGCGGTATTTCACAATCTTTCATGATACTTCTTCATATTTTGTGATATTTTGCATTCTTTTGTAAATTTTCATCATCTTTTATGATCTTTCATGATTTTTGGACATCTTTTAGGATATTTCATGATGTTTCATGATATCTCATGATGTTTTTTCATCTTTTGTGATTTTTCATCATCTTTCGCGGTCTTTCGTCATCTTTCTTGATCTTTTTCATCTTTCATGATTTTTTGCGATCTTTCATGATCTTTCATCATCTTTTAGGATGTTTCACAATGTTTCTTCATAAGTTTCATGATTTTTCATCCCCTTTCACATTATTTTTTCATCTTTTGTGATCTTTGGTATTTCGTGATCTTTCTTCATTATTCATGATATTTTGTAGTCTTTCATCATCTTTCCTGATCTTTTAGGATGTTTCACATTATTTTGTCATCTTTTGTGATATTTCATCATCTTTCATGATCTTTCTTCATATTTTGTGATCGTTTCAAGGTGTTTCAGAATCTTTTGCGAAGTTTCTTGATCTTTTGTCATATTTCACAGTCTTTCGTGATATTTCATCATATTTTGTCATCTTTCGTGATATTTTTAGGTTGTTCATGATCTGTCATGATTTTTCATGATATTTTGCTGTCTTTTGCAATATTTTGCGATCTTTCATGATTTTTCGCCATCTTTAGTCATCTTTCATGATATTTTGTGATATTTCATGATTTTATGTCATCTTTTATCATGTTTCGTGATCTTTTGCATATTTCGTGACTTTTTTTCATATTTCTTCATCTTTTGTAATCTTTCGTCATCTTTGTCGATCTTTTGTGATCTTTCACGATCTTTCATAATCTTTTGTGATTTTTTAGGATCACTAGTGATTTTTCAAGATTTTTCGTCATCTTTCATCATCTTTCATGATTTTCTATCATCTTCACATTTTTTCTTCATTTTTCACAATCTTTCATCATCTTTCGTGATCCTCTGTCATCTTTCATGATTTTTCGTCATCTTTCTTCATTTTTCAATATCTTTTGTCATCTTTCGTGGTCTTTTGTGATATTTCATGATATTTCTTAATTTTTTGTGATATTTTACGTTCTTTTGTGATTTTTTGTCATCTTTCATCATCTTTTGTGATCTTTCATAATATTTTACAACGTTCGATGACCTTTCGTGATCTTTCACGATGTTTCATCATCTTTCATCATTTTTCGTCATTTTCCGCAATATTTCATCATCTTTCAAGATCTTTCATCATCTTTTAGGATGTTTCATGGTCTTTCACAATTTTTCGTGAGCTTTCGTCATATTTTAGGATGTTTCACAGCGTTTTGTAGTCTTTTTTCATCTTCCATGATCTTTCTTCGTCTTTTGCGATCTTTCATGGTATTTCGTCATTTTTCATGATATTTTTTTTTTATCTTTTATGGCCTTTCATGATCTTTCGTCATCTTTAAGATCCTTCATGATCACGATGTTTTGTCCTCTTTCATGATTTTTGGTCATCCTTCGTCACCTTTCAAGATCTTCTATCACATTTTGTGATCTATTGAAATATTTCGTGATCTTTCATCATATTTTAAGATGTTTCATGATCTTTTGTGATCTTTAACGATGTTTCTTCATAAGTTTATGATTTTTCGTCATCTTTCACATTATTTTCATCATCTTTTGCGATCTTTCATGATTTTTCGTTATCTTTTGTCACGTTTCATGACCTTTTGCAATCTTTCGTGACCTTTCGTCATCTTTTGTAATCTTTTGTCATGTTTCCCGATCTTTCAACATATTTCGTGATTTTTTTGGACAATTTGTCATATTTCATGGTCTTTCAAGATCTTTCGTGATTTTCTGTCATCTTTCACACTCTTTCATCATCTTTCGTGCTTTTCCATCATCTTTCATAATTTTTCGTCATTTTTCACGATCTTTCGTCATCTTTTGTTATCTTCCATGATCTTTTGCTATCTTTCATGATATTTCTTCATGTTTTGTGATATGTTTCGTTCTTTTGTGGTTTTTAGTTATCTTTCATAATCTTTTGCAATGTTTCATGATCTTTTATCATCTTTTAGGATGTTTCATGTTCTTTAACAATCTTTTGTGATATTTTATGATCCTTCGTCATCTTTTGTGATTTTTCATCAGCTTTCGCAATATTTCATGATCTTTGAAGATATTTCATCGCCGTTTAGGATGTTTTATGGTTTTTCACAATGTTTCACGAGTTTTTGTCATAATTTAGAATGTTTCATGGTCTTTTGTCATCTTTTGCGATCTTTCATAATCTTTCGCGATCTTTCTACATCTTTCACGATTTTTTGTTATCTTTCATCATCTTTTCCAATCTTTCTTGGTCTTTTGTCACTTTTCATGATACTTCATCATCTTTTGCGATCCTTTATGGTCTTTCATGATCTTTCGTGATCTTTTGCAATATTTCGTTAATTTTCGCTATCTTTCGTCATCTTATGTCATCTTTCTCGATCTTTCGTCATCTTTCACAATCTTTAAACATCTTTCACAATCTTTCAACATCTTTGGTGATTTTTTAGGATCATTCACGATCTTTTGTGATCTTTTGTCATCTTTTGTGATCTTTCATCATCTTTCATGATTTTTTGTCATCTTTCATGTTTTTTCGTCATCTTTCACAATCTTTTGTCATCTTTCGCGCTCCCCGTCATCTTTCACGATTTTTCATCTTCTTTCATGATCTTTTGTCATCTTTCAAGATCTTTTGTCTTCTTTCGTGATATTTCGTGTATTTCATGATATTTCATGATATTTCTTTATCTTTTATGATATTTTGCGTTGTTTTGCGATTTTTCATCATCTTTCATTATCTTTTGCGATCTTTCATGATCTTTTGTCATCTTTTAGGATGTTTCATGATCTCTTGCAATCTTCCGTGATATTTATTGATTTTTCTTTATCTTTCACAATATTTTGTCATCTTTTAAGATGTTTCATGGTATTTCACAATCTTTTGTGAGTTTTTGTCATATTTTACGATGTTTCACGGTCTTTTTTTGACTTTCATGATATTTTGCAATATTTATTCATCTTTTGCGATCTTTCATGGTCTTTTGTAACTTTTCATGATCCGTAATCATATTTTGCGATCTTTTATGGTATTTCACAATCTTTCATCATATTTTGTGGTTTTTCTTCATCTTTCGTGATTTTTATTCATCTTTCACGATCTTTCAACATATCTTGTCATCTTTCGTGATCTTTCGTTATATTTCGCGGTATTTCACAATCTTTCATGATACTTCTTCATTTTTGTGATATTTTGCATTCTTTTGTAAATTTTCATCATCTTTTATGATCTTTCATGATTTTTGGACATCTTTTAGGATCTTTCATGATGTTTCATGATATCTCATGATGTTTTTTCATCTTTTGTGATTTTTCATCATCTTTCGCGGTCTTTCGTCATCTTTCTTAATCTTTTTTCATCTTTCATGATTTTTTGCGATCTTTCATGATCTTTCATCATCTTTTAGGATGTTTCACAATGTTTCTTCATAAGTTTCATGATTTTTCATCCCCTTTAACATTATTTTTTCATCTTAAATTGTGATCTTTGGTATTTCGTGATTTTTCTTCATCATTCATGATATTTTGTAGTCTTTCATCATCTTTCCTGATCTTTTAGGATGTTTCACATTATTTTGTCATCTTTTGTGATATTTCATCATCTTTCATGATCTTTCTTCATATTTTGTGATCGTTCAAGGTGTTTCAGGATCTTTTGCGAAGTTCCTTGATCTTTTGTCATATTTCACAGTCTTTC
>APFE031592498.1:228108-248399 GCA_000404065.3 Pinus taeda | reverse complement strand
TTTTAACTCTATGTAGAGATCAAGTTTCTCATATAAAGTAGGTTACAACCTCGGCCTTTGGTTGATCACCATGCGGAGATCCATCTCTACTAGCACCCAAAACATCTTCTTCTCGATGACCTATGCTGCATCCTTTATTTCCTAGAGCGAAGCAAACTTCTCTGCCTCCGGAAGGTCTAGGTCTTGAGGAGGAAAATGACTATCCTCCAACATCCTCCATGCTACTAAGATGATCAATAATAATAGCCAGTCATAGTGAAATTCCTTGCCCTCATCCTGGGCCTCTCGTCAATTCGCTAAAATCTCCTTACACAAATGTTGAGTCTAATCGAACTTGACTTCTTTGGCACATTATGTAGCTAAGAAAATTACTGGTGCTAGAACCTCAACCGCATGGACTTCTGCATGATTTTGCATGCCAAAATTTATGTGGTGAACTGTTGAGGGATTTAATCCCCTAGGGCTTTTGGGTAGAACCCTAGCAGACTGAAAGTTGTCTAAACAAAGAAACATGCATACACACAGCCATTATGCTAGCAAAAGCTAATTCTAAAGTAAGAAGGACGTACCTCAGGTCCTACATTCGATTAGTTCCTCAAGGGTCCAAACCCTTCTTCACATCCTTTTCGCTCCTTTGCCCTGCAAAACCAACAATTCCAAAGAATGCAGCAATATATGGACAAAGATTTATACAAAAATCATCTTTATGTTATAAAAGAAGGAGGTTAGTTATGAACTTTAAACAACCATTCATACATGAAATTCAAACATGAACATCATAAACATAAAGAAGAAGCATATCGAGAATCAAGACGTGTTTCTTTATTATAGACAAATAGAAAGTACAAAAGGAGTAATATCACCTGAGCAACCTTTTGCAGGCTCCAAGCACAGCTTCCTTCCGAATCCGTCCCGCCTCAAGCCTCTAGCATATCTCCTTCCAAGACTCACTCCATGATGTCATAACTAAGGGATGAACATCAAATCATAAGGAAACAAGGGTTTCCTATACAAATGGGGGAAGTGCAGAAGGCACAAGGGTCTTCAGACCTGGTCAGGGGAAAATCTCAGTATAATAACCTTTCTCTCTCTTCTCTCCTCCCTTAGGCCTTCCCTTTGATGTCCTTTTATACCAATTCCAAAGTAGTTTTTTAGTTAGAAATTGGTTGGGAATAGTTGGGGCCACGGGAACTAACAGGTGATCAGCAGGTAAAACCCGTGATCTCCGCCCGAAAATAAGGAGTTTTATATTTTTTTAAGTGTTTTAATACATATACGCGGGTTGGGTATATATGGACCTGCGTATACACGCGTTTAACTCAGGGCAATGTCGCGTACAGGGAATAAAACACTGTTTTTAGATTTGGGACCAGGTCTAGAAGGAGGGGTTTCCCTAGGCCATGAGTGCAGCATCACAAACCATAATAGTGAGATTTGGAGCTATAACAGATGTAGCGGATGGAATATCACTACATCATCACTCAACCACTTTGTTTGAAATGGAGCAGATGGAATATCCATACAACTTCTTAACGAGCCAACACTCACTCTTCATCTAATCTATGAGTTGCTTCTCTTTTTCTTACCACCAAATGCATCTACTAGATCCACATCTTGGTAGGCTAGTGATGTGATCCTGTGGATTAGCATGTCAGTAATACAGATGGGGTCTCCTAGCTAGAGACACCCATCATGCACTAGGATGAGTAATTTACTAACACACATGGTGTTAATGTTTGTTTGGCTGAAGTGTGACACCCAGAGCATGTTCAGAAGGCTCACTTTCTCAACTCATGTGACCTACTTCATCAGTTCTAAGTGTGTGACCCCAATTTCCTCATAGTAGATTTTGGTCAAATATTTATTTGGCACAAGATGAGGGAAATTATCATGATCTACCCTATAGCTTGAGCGATGGGATGTGACTGAATAGCTTGCCCTCAAACACCACCTTCATAGGCAATAGTGGTGTAGAGACAATGAATTTGGCAGTGTCCGGGTCTTTAGGAACCTTGGCTTTGACCTTACATGGTGGGATGTACTTTAGGAGCTGATTCATAGGCTCGCTCTCTTTGGCATCCATGTCCTCAACACCTCCGTGAAGTTCCTCTTCATCTAAGTCAAGGGGCTCATGTGACTACTGTGTCTTTTCCATTTTCCCCGATGACTGTCTCACTGGAACTTGCTGTGACTTCTTTTGATTTTTATCAACCATAGAAGGCTTAGTTCTAGGAGACCTAGGCATCGTAGTCGGAACTCTCATTGGAATAGGGGTGGTACTTCAGTGGAGAGTGCAGCTTCGGATGGTGCGGCTTCAGTTACAGGGGGAGTTGCAGTCATTCTGGCCATAAAACACTCACAGAGAAACTTAGGTACATCAGCCAACCTTGTTCATGAAAAGAGCTCTTCCCAATCTGTATCACACATACAGTTCAGTTCTTGGCACAACACAAGGCATAGAATCTTAAAATCAATTCTTAGGATGCAAAGTGTTCTAATGCGAGGCAACAGGCCATATTTATAAGTGAATTTGAATTTGAATCCAACCGTTCCCTCCAATTTCTATCATTAATGCATCTTTGGCAATAGGTTTCCAAAGATTTGCCCCATAAATGTGCCCTCCCCACTCTTCATAATGGAAATTTGGCCATCCAATCATCTACAGTGCACCCAATGGCTACTTTGGGACCTAGTTGTGTGAAACCAACCTCTACGGTGTAACTCCCCTCGGTGCCCTACTTTCATCCATCGCGCAGCCCCCTTACTTCGTCTTTCCAATTTTTGGGAACTATAGTTTATAGTCCTGTACCTCCTTGCATCTTCCTGGAGTGCTAAGACTATCCTTCCATCATATAGTCATTGCATATGGGTGAGATCACCCTTGTACAACTTCAATCGACTATCATTAACTCTTCCTACAAATAATTCTCCATTCAGCTTTACGAGATGAACTACGCCACCACCTATAATTTCCTTTACCACATATGGTCCAAGCCAATGCATTTGAAACTTTCCCAAAAATTTGATAAACTTGCTGTCATATACCAATACCAAATCATTAACCTAGAAGGTGCACTACTTTATATGTCAATTGTGCCATGCGTTTTCATGCTCTTTTTGCACCTGTTGGTGAAATTCTCCCAAAAACCGATCCTCTTCGAACTCCATCAGATGCACAAGGTGCTCCTCCATGGTCTCCTGATCATCCATATCGTTCAGTGTTGCAATCTGAAGACTTGGAAGAATATATTCCATGGGCATCACAACCTCCTTCCCATAGACCAACCTAAAGGGGGTTTGGCCTGTCAACTTTTTACAAGTAGTTCTATATGCCCACAACACTGTTGGTAGGTGTACATCCTAGTAATTTTGCTTCACGTTGAAAACCTTCGTTAGAGTGCTCTCCATAATTTTATTGAAGGATTCAACCATAGCTTGGGGGTGATAGGGCATACTTTTCTGATGACAGACCTAGAATTATTCAAGCATCGCAACATCATTTCGTTTAAGAAATGTGTACCCCTATCACTCATTAATATCTTAGGACAAACAAATCAGGAAAGGATAAGTTCAAAAATAAACTTTGCAGTAGTGGTTGCGCTACAGTCCTTTACTAACTGTGCTTCCTCCCATCACATCAAGTATTCAATTGTTGTAATAATATAACACACTCCAGTCTTTTTCCCTGGTGGCTAGATTAGTCCCACAAAGTCAATTGCCCATTTATCAAATGCTTGCAAAGTTATCTATGGTTTTAAGGGAAATTCAACCCTCTGTAATGGTCTCCCCGTCCTTTGGCAAGCATCACATGCTCTATAATATGATTTTGCATCCTTATGAATTGTTGGCCACCATAGTCCTACACGCAAGATATTCTGCACGGTTGCACTTCCTGCATAGTGGCCTCTTACCACCCCTCCATGTGCTTCTACGAGGATGCTTGGTTGTTCAAACTTTGGGACATATCGATGCAATATCTCATCACAACCCATTTTATATAGGTGTCCAGTGATCACAGAAAAATCAGTCGCGTGAACCACCAACTCCTTCTTTTGTTGTGTACAATATCCTTCTGGGGTTGTGCTAGTTGTTAAAAGCTAGATAATGTCAGAAAAGTGATCATCTGTAACATGGATAACAAAGAGTTTCACATCAGGAAAACCTTCTTCCAAATTAGTAGGCTCATCCCCAGTCTCAATATGGGAGATATGATCAGGATCAACATTTAATCGTCTGGGCTTCACAAATACCTTAAAATCATATTCCTGAAAGAGAAACAACCATCTGTAGATCTCCTTCCCCAACAAAGGCTGATTGACCAGGAATTTTAGAGTAAAATGGTCTATATACATCTTGAAGTGTGTGCCTAATAGGTAGTGCTAAATTTTTGTAGCACATACACCATAGCCAATCTTTCATGCTTTGTAGTCGAGTAGTTCTTCTCTGCCTTATACAACTTCCTACTCACAAATTCTATAGGATGATCAATATCGCCTTCACCTAGTTGCGTCAGCACCACACCTAGTGCAATACAAGAAGTGTCCATATGCACATGAAACTCCTTTTTCCAATCCAGGAATACTAGAATGGGCACGGTGACCATTTTGTTCTTCAGAATATCTAAACTATTATGACACTCTTCATCCTAGCATAATTTGTGTCTTTCTTCAACAATTTCTCCATTGTCGCAGTGATTTGTGCATATTCCTTAATAAAATTTCTATAATACCCCATATGAACCAATGTCAGGTGCAGCTATTTTACATTCTTCAAGGCCTCTGAATTGACAATAACAATTATCTTGGCAGGGTCTACCATCAATCCTTGCTTGCAAACCACATGACCTAGCAATATCCCATAAGGAACACAAAAGATACATTTTTTCAAATTCAGAGTGATCTGATGTCTGTGACAGGTGTCCAACATAAGTCGTAGACTTGGAATGTGGCACTTTACTAACCTAAAGATAGTCCAATCATCAAATTAAAATTCTAAAAACTTGTGGATGAATTCCTTAAAATCTGTAATTACTACCCGTGAGAAGATTGTAGGTGCATTATTCAATCGAAATGACATTACTGTATATTGAAAACATCCCCATTCCATCGAAGGTGGTCTTGATGCAATCCTTCAGTGCGATCTTGATCTCATGGTACCTCGAGAACCCATTAGTGAATGAGTAGGCTTCCTACCACCAACATTGTCAAGGACTTCATCTGTAAATGGCATTGGAAATAGGTCATGAACACACACATCATTGAGCTTCCTCAAATCTACACATATTTGGATTTCATTCTATTTATTTTTCTCCTCAACTACCATGGGACTTACCCAGTTTGATTCATCCACTAGCTCAATGATCCCATCTTCTAGCACTTTGTCCAACTCCTTGCACACTTTTTCCTTATACCTGGGATTCAAACAGTAGGGTCGATTTTTTATAGGCTTGGCATCAGGCTTCAAGGTAATATTCATCACTTCGAGGTCCCCTACTATCCCTTTCAGATCTAAGAACTTGATAGGAAATAAGTCCTGGTATTCGCGCAGTAGTTCTCTGACCTTATCAAATGTATCCTCATCCCAATAGTCTCCCATTTTTGCAAACTTCGGCTGCTCATCTAATCCAATGTTTACCTATCTATTCTTCAAAGGTTATGCATGTCAAGGATTGTTGCTTGGGGTCCTTTAACTTCACGTTGTCCCTCCGACTCTAGAATATTCATATTTCAAGCATCATCTTGTTCTTCTTCGGCAATAGCATTATAGCATTCCAGCACATGGCATAACTACGTATTCCAATCTGGTTGAACCCATTCTACCGAATCCTCAGGAATTTTAAAGATAGTAGCCTTAATTTCTTGGAGCACTTCATCAATACATTTAAATCCATCCTCAAAGCTAAAGGTTAACACGAAAATTTCCTTGAGGATATCCCACTCAGTTGTTCCATGGCGTAGCTCCATTTCCAAGTACCAAATCATTGGAATGGTATCCAAGGTGTGACAAAAGATGTGTACACACTCAGGCTAAGGAATTTCTCCCCATGCTTTAGTCCATCGTGCAAGATGCTCATGCAGATCATATTTTCCATTGTACTTCTCTGTCACACGGGTATTGGTGTACCCAAACCTTAGCTTCATCATTCATCTGTATTATTTCCAATCTACGAAGTTGTCCTTATGTGTACCTATTGGGAACAGGTTCCCCCGAGAGAAGTTTTTGAGAAAAAAGCCCATGTTTTGGGACAATTTTATAGTAAAGTTATAAAGTCTCTGCATTTTGTGGTTGCAGAGTGAAAAGGAGTCAAGAGTCATAAAGGGTTGTTCATCCTTATTTTGTAAAGTGTCAAGTTGGCTGTAAAGATCTACCCATGGCCTGCGGACCATGGGATTGTATAAAAAGGAGCTAAGTAAGTAAGCTCTAGGTAGCTGGGGAAGTTTTTAGTAGTGACTTCTAAGTGTTTTCGGGTCTTAGCGTAGGTAGAGTCTCTACAGCTAAGTGCACAAAGGCCTAGGGTGGAAGTTTGCAGCTGATTGTGCAGACCCCTGTAGCTATGTGCGCAGGGTGGATAGAGTATGTATTAACTGGAAGATATCAATAAAGAGAAGTAATCTACAATTACAATGTATTTAGTCTCTATTAATGCATCTGATTATATTTCAATCTTAGTTTATTTTACAATGTTTATTTGATGCATGAATGTATGTAATTAAAATTGTTAATTGAACACAAGTAAGAATATCAGTTTACGTGACACTAACTGTAATTGATTGGTAAGATAAGTAAAAATGCTTGAGATAAATTGGGAACCTATACAATACATTGTCATAGTAGTGCGAAAGTACCTTAACTGTTGATTAGGTTTGTGTAAAGGTCAATCATACACCTTTGTGGAGGTACTAAAGGGTGGGATAGAGGGTAAATCAATTAAGCCCTAAGTCATAGGGACTTGCACGAAGGCAGGAGCAGGGGGTATAAATTGACATCAGGACCATCTTAGGGTGTGGAAACTTGCTTCTAGCATCCGTCCATACTACTTCAGGTCAGACTTCGGCTCGCGCTCCACGAGCTGATACCAAAAGGGCCAGTAGTGTAGGGATTTGTTTGGCTAACTAACACTGAACTTTGGTCAGGGCCACCAAGCCAACAAATGCTTCTGTTTTCGGGACAAGAAACTACATGAGAGATGTTTGATGTCGTATCATTGGAATCCAACTAAGAAAGAGATCAAAGACTGGTTGGATATGAAGATCCATGAATTCGCGGCACAGGAGAACAAAAATCCATGGTTGACAAAGGAACAGTGGCTAGACATATACCTGTATACAGAAATCCATGAGATATTTTTATGTTCCTTTCCAGTTGAGTTATGCAAGTGGATCGCAAAGCTAGCAGATGGTCAAGGAAAGTAGAGCCTTGACGGTTCTATTTTCTAGACCCCGGAGTTAGTAGAGGGATTGGAAGCCTATGAGGATAAGATCGCCCGCGTTGTCGATCATTGGCTTGGTCATGTCATAGGAGGGTTTGAGACAGAATTCGTGGTTAATACCTCAGTCAGTTACAGCAATGCAAATCGGTGCTTTTCAAAGGCCTGTGAGGTAAGTACTTGAAGTCTTTAAATACTTGGATTAAGATGTTATTGTGCGACAAATGTGTTATGCAACTACCTTGATTTTCAGAGCTATGCAAAGTGGAAATACTTTAGGAATGAAGGAAGAAAGGGTCCTGAATATATCCCACTGATTTCACCTCCTTTGAGTGATGGAGAGGGAGTAGTGCAGGCTTCTCCATGACGTGCAATTTAGTTGATAAAAAAAGAGTTCCCGTGACTAACACCTCCACCTTCACCACCATCACCTGCAACTTCGTCCACACCACCACCTCCAACACAGTTCAACATGGTGAATTCAGTTAAGATGCCTTTGTTTAAGGGCTTGGGAAATGAGGACCTAGACCGGTTCTAGTTTGTCGTAAAATCTGTATAAGAAGCTCAAGGCATCATAGACGATCACATGAAGAAGGCAACGTTGGTTAGTGCTTTGTAGGATCACGCGCCAACTTGGTATAACACTACTCTAACGATAACCCAAATGCTAGGTTGGCAGAGATCCAGACTGCATTGAATAAAGAGTTCACTAGGCCTAAATCCGAGGCACAGTCGATTGTGGGGTTCAAGGAAATCGTGATGAAACCAGGTGAGACACCTTAGGAGTTGTATCAGAGATTGAAGTGTAAAATCCACAAAGCTAATATGAACTTTACAGATGGACAACACCACGAGTGGTTCGTGGCTTTTCTCCTGCCTCACTTAAGGGTTGCATTGTCACAACAAAAGATTATGACTTAGGCAGAGGCCTTGGAGATTGCAATAAGACTGCATGAAACAACGATGCAAGATCAAAATCTGGGGGTTTAGCAGATTCATGCGTAGTTGCACAATCTTTGCCTTAAAATGCAAATTTTGAAGTAGGACAGAACAGTTTGGCCAGAGGCATGCGAAGAGATATGGTGCATGAAACGTAAAGGTCAGGGGCATGATAAAGACCACTTCTAGGTCTTTGCAAACTATATTATAGGGGGAGGAACAATGCCTTTGAGGATGGAAGCCCAAGCAAGACTAAGCATGGGGCCTACATTGTGGTGCGCTATATGCATGGTAGCAGGGAAACATATGAATTATAATTATCATTTGTTGCAAAAGTTTGTACAAACACTAAAACAATTGTTCTGCAACTTTTGTAGGTCGGTAGGGCATGATGAGCGCAATTGCTGAAGTTATGAATTGATGGTGGATAAAACACTTGCCTATAGAGTTCAGGTAGAAACATAGCCTCCTGACTAGGGCACTAGCATGGTGCAGACAGGATTTTAGGGGCATGGACGAGGTCGAGGTGGAGGACCTGGAAGAGGTCAGGGAAAACTGATCTGTTACAATTGTGGAGGACCAGGAAATTATGCCCAAAAATGCACTAACCCAACACGTCCGTCATGAAAATATTGTACTCAGTTTGATAATGAGACAGAGGACTGTCATACAATGATAGTAAGGATACGCGACAAATGGGTGCTACCTCTGCAGCCAAACCAGAACCTACAGATGATGAGGGTTGAGCCTCGCAAGGAGGATTTGAATGTGAATATAGTGCTCCAAAGTGGAATTGCAACGGGCAACGATAAGGGGAAACAACCTGAAGACAATGCGTGGGTTCACAAAGCTCCAGAGAAGGAGGCTGAATTTGATTTGGAGCGCGCACGTGAAACATTCATGGAAGAAAAGAAGAGCTTCACTGAGGCCTCTACCTTAGGGAGCCAGGATAAACCTGTCCAGGAAATGAACCCTTCTATGCTTACAACCATTCTAGAGACCTACATGAAGCTACTGTGTGATAGCAAGGTTGTGAATAGGTTACAGAAACTTCTAAATAGATGCACCAGAAACACTCTAGGTGAACCACGCATGGTACGAAATATTGGTAAGCATAAGGAAAGGACATGACGAGAAATGAGACTCACTAGGCAGATAGGAGAATATGAAATGGATCAAGTTATTTTGGATCTAGGGTGAGATGCGAACATTTTGCCAAAGAATACTTGGGAGCAGATGGGGAGACCCGTGCAACATTGGTCTCCAATTTAGTTAAGGATGGTAAATCAGCAGAAGATCATCCCCATGGGATGACTACAAGGAATAACTATAGATATAGAAGCCACGAGCGCATTGGCTGATTTTGAAGTACTAGAAATTGTGGATGAAAACAACCCCTACCCTACGCTCCTTATTATTGATTGGGCTACTGACATGAACGGGATAATCAACCTAAAGAAGAAAAAGAAGATATTTGAAAAGAAATCACATCGCGTAATAGTACCCCTAAATCCTGCTGAAGGATCGTGCTATATTAAACCAGTCCGTAATTACAAAAGTGATGACGATTTGGATTGCATATATAAGATAATAGCATGAGACCAATATTGGGTGAATTTGATAGTGGATAGATGAATTACATGGGATCGCGAGAGCTCCTGCAACTCAAACTCGGACGAAGAATTAGAGCGCTAGCAGAATCGACTACATGAAGTAACCACGTTGAGCTGTAATATGATGACTTGGTATCTATATTATGTGTCTTCAGAGGTAAGAAATTTGCCCACTTATGATGGCTTGAATGATGTGGATGTGTTTTTGGATGCATTTGAGAGGGTGGGGTATGCACAAGGGTAGTTTTGATGATTGGCACGAGTGTAGGAGGATGATGAGAACCCACTTTTGGAAGTTGAAGGTATGAGTGATAGACAAGTATCACGGGAAGGATGATCCATGTGCACACTTGGCCAAATGGGCTAAGGCTTACAGAGAGAAGCCCAAACCTGAATGGGTGCACTTGTTTTGTCACACGTTGGATGTCATCCTGATGAAATGGTACTTGGAGACAGAGCTCCGCCATGGCACAAGAGAGTGGGATATTTTGCACGAAGGGTTCATAATGATGTTCAGCTTCGAAGATGGGTTTGACTGTATTGACCAAGCGCTACATGAAGTTAAAGCAGTGATGTTTAGGATACTACATGATCCTTTGGATCTGATTCAACCTGATTGGACTTCTTAGTCGAGCCACGTGCTGGAATGCTATAATTTGACTGCTGAAGAAGAATATGAGGACACACGAAAGATTAATATCCCTAAAACTGAGGGTCACCGCGAGGTCAAGGGACCGCCGATCGAGAATCCTGATATAATTGAGCCACTAAAGACTAAATAGATAAATATTGGTATGGAGGCAGAGCCCAAATTTGCAAATATTGGAGATTACTAGGATGACGTGACGGTAGATAAGGTCACCAAATTATTCCACGAATACCAGGATTTATTCCCTACCAAGTTTACAGAGTTAAAGAGGATAATAGGAGACCTAGGCATTATGAATATCATGTTAAAACCTAATGCAAAGCTGGTTAAGAAAAGACCTTACTGCCTCAATCCAAAGTATAAGGAAAAGGTCTACTTAGAGTTGGATAAGATGCTCGTGGCAGGAATCATTGAGCCCGTAGAAGAATCTGATTGCGTGAGCCCAATGGTGGTGTAGGAAAAGAAGAAGAAGGATGAAATAAGGATATGCATAGATCACAAGAAGTTTATCAAGGGCTATGCCCAGATCACCACACCTATGGAGAAGTTGTTGAAAAAGGATGTCACGTTCTATTAGAACGAGGACTGTCAAAAAGGCTTGGATGTGCTGAAGGGAAAAATGGTCACCACGCTTATTTTAGTCTTCCTGGATTGGAAGAAGGAGTTTCATGTACATGTAGACACATCATGTATAGCACTAGGAGCAGTACTTACATAGGCTAGCGGAGGAGAATTGGACCATCCTATAGTGTTCGCAAGAAGGGGGTTATCCAAGGCTGAGAAGAAATATTCCACCACTGAGTGCAAAGGACTAGCCATGGTATATGTGCTCCAAAAGTTTAGACACTATTTGCTGGGTGGACATCTTAAGATACATACAGATCATTCTACATTGAAATACCTAATCAATAAGCCTGTGTTGGGGGGGAGAATCTGTAGGTGGTTGTTATTGTTCTAGGAGTATGATTTTGAAGTTATTGTGAAGCTTGGATGACTGAATGTGGGACTAGACCATTTGTCATGCATCGAAATGGGGGAAGAGCCCACTAATTTGGAGGAGGGATTTCCTCATGCACAACTCTTTATAGTGTGTGTTGCAGATGGTCACTTTGAAGACATCATACACTTCCTAACCATAGGAACTACCCCGGAAGGCTACACCACCTAGTAGAAAAAGCATTTAGTGGTGCGCACAACAAACTTTTTTGTCATTGCTGGACATCTGTACAAAATGGGGTTTGATGAAGTATTACGATGATATGTACTAGAGTTTGAAAGAAGTAGTATCCTCACGAATTCTCATTGGGGTGTCACAGGAGGGCATTACATAGGAAGGGCGATCGCACAGAAGATCCTACGCACATGGTTGTGGTGGCCAACCCTCCATCAGGATTCAAAAGCCTACTGCAGGGTGTGCAACATGTGTCAAAGGACTGACAGGCCATCGTGGAGAGATGAGCTACCTCTGAACCCACAGATGATGTTACAACCTTTCAAGAAATGGGCAATGGACTTTATGGGACCCATTCAGCCTCAAGGAAAGAAGATGGGAGCATGGTACATTATCACTGCGACTGAGTATTTGACTCGATGGGCAAAGGCACAACCTGTGAAGGACCACATAACCACAACCACTGCGAAGTTTCTATTTGAGTAGGTACTGACGTGATTTGGATGTCTAAAGATTTTGATGAGTGATCGTGGTATGCATTTTTG
The DNA here is from genome assembly GCA_000404065.3 of Pinus taeda. NCBI lineage: Eukaryota > Viridiplantae > Streptophyta > Pinopsida > Pinales > Pinaceae > Pinus > Pinus taeda. The sequence goes on along the minus strand of APFE031592498.1, from coordinate 236,056 downwards.
AACTAAACGATCAGCACATTGATAGAGGAATTTTAGGTATATCACCAAAAAAGAACACCTTATCACCCATACGCTAATGGGATGGTGGAAGAATTCAATAAAGTACTGAAGGACATGATGACTAGGGTTTGTAATGCTCAATGAAATGATTGGGACCTGCACATACTTGCATTACTATGGGCCTATCGAATGACGTTCAAAACTTTGACTGGACAGACACCCCTTAGGCTTGTATATGGTGTTGAAGCAGTAATGCCCATGGAATACATTGTGCCTAATCTACGCATAGCGAAACTCACGGGTATGATGGATCTTGGAGCACTGGAAGAGAGGCTTGCACATCTTTCTGAGCTTGAGGAAGAAAGGTTTATGGATGGATTTCACCAACAGGTCCAAAAGCAGCACGAAAAAGCATGGCATGATCATCACATTAAATTGAACACCTTTAAGGTAGATGATCTGGTTTTGTTATATGACAGCAAGTTTGATAAATTTCCAGGGAAATTCAGGATGCATTAGCTAGGGCCCTATTTCATTAAGGAGATTATTGATGGTGGAGTAGTTCAGTTGTTTGAATTGAATGGAGATCCCTTATCAGGAAAGTTGAATGGCAACCAATTGAAGCCATACACTGGTGACCTAGCCAGGTGACTATATGAAGGTAGCATAGTCTTAGCACTCTAGGCAGCTGAAAGGAGGCATAGGACTATAAAATACACTACCCGGGTTGGGGAATTGTGTAATTGGAGGATTGTACGAAATGAAGAGATGTCACAGGGTTCGCAACAACATGGAGAGAGTTGTTCTATCTGGGGAGAAATCGCGTAGGTTAGCCAGAAAGTGACCATTAAAGTCACTGTTCATGATTTGACAATGAGAATGTGGCCAAATGGAGCGGGCGACCGACATTTAAGATGAAATTTATGGGTAAGATCCTTGAAAATTTGTTGCTAATATAGCATTAATGAACCGAGTTTGGGGGGAACAGTTAGATTTGAATTTGAAATGGCTTATAAATTACATGTGGCTACCCAACGAAAAACACTAGGGATTTTGAGCATTGAGTTGGTGAGCTCTCAGACGTGCATGAACTACACAATTTTTGAACAATTGCTTGACTGCCCAGCATTTGATCGATTTCCAGAGTCTGACCATAATTTCATCTGTGACATTATCCTAGGATTAGAAGCTATGGATGTCGAAGCAGTGACAGCTGAGGAGGTTGTGCCGGAGGTTGTTATGGAGGTAGAAGGAGTTTCTCTGAAGGTTGCAGGTGTACTAGATGAAGTCCCCAAGTCACCGTAGATGCCTAGACCGAAGCCTACCCCAGCCAAGAAGAGTGCAAAGGATAAGAAGGGCAAGCAGGCTGCGATATCAGTGCGCGCATCGCCTAGAAGAAACCCTCAAAAGGACAAGCCCACCACACAGGAAAAGGGCAAAACTATTAACTTGGAGCTAGAGGAGGAAGAGATTGAGGACATCTCGATGGATGATGAGGATTTGGGGGTGGAAGTGGAGGACGTTGAAGTCGAGAGTTCTGACCCTATCACTAAGTTTTTGGAATACATCCCTCCGCTCAAGGGAAGGACCAAGGTGCTGAAGGACATTGATGAAAGCAAGGTCACTGTTTGGTCAATTTAGTGTGCTAAATTTCTCTACATAAATTATCAATCCGGGTATCGTAAATTGATGAAGTCTAGTGCACTATATGTGCTAGATAACCCTTCTTACTTCATTTTTTTTATGTTTTATGTTGTTTTGGGGTTTTCGGTCTTTTAGTCCCTAATGATTTACAATGTAACTGTCAAAATCCTCAATATAACTTCTATAAATACTATTAAGAATCTAAAAAGGAAAAATAAAAGTGCTTTAAGTAAGATTTGGAAGTAAAGTTTAATCAAGAAATAAAAACAGAGTTTCTATTTCTGCTCTTATCATTAATTCCAAATTATGAACTAAAAACTAAAATGTGAAATTGCAACTACTGTCTAATCAATTATAGAAACAAAACTAAATGAAACACTAAAACTGAAAGTGAAATTGCAACTAATGTAAAAAGTGAAATTGCAACTACTGTCTAACCAATTACATAAACAATACTAAGTGAAATACTAAAACTGAAAGTGAAATTGCAACTAATGTCTAATCTATTATAGAAACAAAACTAAATGAAATACTTAGTTACTCTGTCTCTCAATTTTGGGAGAAAAATCTCCTTGTGATGAGATTTTGGGGAATTATGTATTTCATTATTCTAGAGAAAATAAATAAATAAATGCAGGATAGACTCATTGTATGAATTAAGTATTCAACCACTTAGTTTAAGATGAGTTATCAACTAGAAGGGCTCTTCAAAAACATTGATTAACACCATGAGTCAATAAACTAGTCATAAAATGGCAAGAACTGTAATGGCACTGATCAGCCTAATTGAAAATTTAAATACTAGTGAAATAGTAAATGAAACAAACTACGTTACACTACTAAATTTCAACTTCTAACTACTGATAAAAACTAGAAATAAATTGAACAAAAAGAAGTTATTCTGTAATGAAAGAAGCTACTATGCATTAGTAAGAAAATGATAAATATTGCATTATAAACAAGGTTATATGAAAATGATTATGAACACTGTGAGAGGAAATGATGAATTTACAGTTTAGCTAGAAAAGACAAACAAAATGAAATAAAACCTTATTTAGCGCAAGGGCCCTCTCCAACTGATCAGGTTATGTGTGCTTAATCAATCTCCAAGAAACTCTTTCATATATCCATAAAACATGTGGTCTTCATATTAAAATAGGAAGATGAGTTTTTCAAAATTACAGAATAGTAATTCTGAGCTTAATACATGAGGAAATTCGAACTCCTTCTGAGTTCTTTACATAGGTATTTATAAGAAAATCATGCAACTAGTTGTGGAGAAAAATAAGCTACAGCTAAAAGCACATAGAAGACAGACACATTGAATTTTATTCCTCGTCTGCTAAAGACATAAATCCAAGATGATGGCTATTGGATTCGGTTGCACAAATGGCTGTTGGAGTCCATGGGTTCAAGAAGCTGTTTCAGATAATGCTTCTCATCACTATGAAACGTGTTGATTATCCACAAAACAGAGTCTTATTGCCTTTGGTCTCTATGTTTGACTTCTCCATTAACCGGAGTCTTGTACCATCTTCCTTGTCGACCGAGGCTAGGTGAATAGGACGCGGTCCATGTCATGATGATTTCCAAGCTACCCATCTAGTTAGTTTCTCCTCCTAACACCTGGAACTTGTTAAAGCATGGAAGTAGCTGTGGAACAACTAATTAGATGATTAGCTGTAGAATAGGCTGTGTTCCGTAGCTAGAAGACAAAATTTTATTCAAATAGAGAAAACATAAAATCGTAACATGTAAACCACTGAATTTCCCCCTTAAGGCAATATATACTGGTCATTGATGATAGGAATGCATTTCTTCATGGAAAAACAAAGAAAAGAGATGAGAAGAGTTGCTAAGGAAAGAGCAGTTTTGAGGCTTAACATACCCCCACTGCAAAACCATTGCATGTCCCCATGCAATCAAAATTGTGAATTTCCTCCTCCTATTGCATTTTTTCTGACACTTCTACTAACACATCCAACTTCCTCTTATTACTTTTCTTTGCATTGACTGCCATCCTTGGCTTCCTCATAAGAATTCTGTATTTGAGGTCAATAAGTGTTTTACTCAACCTTTTATTTTTCCTTTTCAACTTCCTATTCTTCTTGTACCATAATCCCAAGTGTGGCATTGTGTTGTCATGAATAGCTCTATCCAACTTATTATGTTCCCAAAAGGTTTCATTTTCTTTTTGGATGTGCCTGTTCAAAATTTCTAGCTCAAAGATCTCTTGTTTGAGAGAGATAGTTAGAGTTTCTTGTGGGGTGACAGGCTACTCTGGATTAGTTGAAGTTCCTAGATCTATCGATGTATTCTTTTTTTCTAATGACTCTATGTAGTCATATATCTGGTGTTGTATTGGATCTATGCCAAGAGAAGTTCTACTTGGGCTGCCTTCAAAATTCTATTGAGGGGAGTCTTGTTGACTATGTTCAGAAGAAATACTATCAGGAGACTAAACTAGGGTTTCTTCCTCTAAGTTTATAAACTAGGCCTCTTTTTATTTCACCCTCTTCACCTTACCTCGGAGTCTAGAGCTCCTCCTTAAGTTTTGGAAGCTTATGGTTTCTTCTTTTGTGTCCTTTTTCCTCTTTCCTTTCTCCTTATTTTTCTTGATTTTCTCCTTGATCTTGGTTAGTCTTTCAGAGAGCAACTGTTCATCTTCTTGAGGTGATCAAGGTTCAAGATTTTCCTTATTGATTTCTTCAACCCTTTCTTTCATTTTTCTCTTCATCTTACTTTGCTCTAGTTTAAGAGCTATCTCTGCATCATCATTTTGTGAGGGGATTTTAAAGCTGCTATTTCTTCTTCTACTTCTTTTAACATGACTTCACTCAGATAAATCTAGAGTATCTTGGAATAAATTCCTTACCAAGAAGTATTCCCATGTATCCCCTACACTTCTCAACTGAAATTCAACTAGAATCTTCACTAATCCATGATGATATAGAGTTGTTTCTATTGATTCAACTTTCTTTTGGACATTTGTTACCATTCTTCTCAGACTATTCAGAAGGAAAAAGGGAAGATTGAGGGTTCCATTCTCTAGAAAATTCATTAACAAACGTATATGATAAACATACATAGACCCGAACCTTCCTTCACTTGTAATGAATTTTTGCAGTATTAACAACATGCTACTCCATATGTTTTTGAGTGCTGAAATTGAAATCCCTTTTCTAAATACTGTAACATCCATACCTCTGTTTTTAAGAATCACCTTCCAAGATTCATCATGAAAATATTTGTTTTTAAACCATCTTTCTCCTATTCTTGGGAGTTCTGTTGCTTCTGCTATGAAGGATTCTGTGATTGCAAATTTCATATCCCCTATTTCCACTTCCATGCCATCAAATGACCTTGCAAACGATTTAGTGATTTCCTTGTGGTATTTGTCAATTTTTTCAATAAAACATAACCATCCGACCTTCTGTAACATCCCCTTGAACTATGGATACCCCTCCATGTATTTTATGCCTACGGGCTTAGTTCTAAGAATAAGCCCCATATCCTCTATCCTTGGTTACCCTTCAAAACTACTCTCATTGTTATGAAACCAGCTCACAAAAAGATAGAAAAGAGAGATCAATGCCTTAGAATTCAGCCTCTTCATGGGGGAAACCTCCTTTAAATTAGACAAATGAACAATTCTTGCATGATTCCAATGACAAAACCTCCTTTCTATATATAGGAGTCTATGGAGTCACAATATAACCCAGCTGACCTAACAATAATAATATAAAGCCACAAAAATAACAATAGAGGGATTCTATGGGGCACAATAATGAAAATATGGGGATACTAGGGGCTCAACAATATTAATAAGGGATGCAAGTACAATAGTAATGGGGTAATCACTAGTATTATAGGGACCTAACATGCCCCTCTCCTTCAAAAAAATGTTGTCCTCAATGCTTGAGTAGTTTTGGATGCTTCTGTATAAAATTCTCATCCTCCCATGTGGAATATTCAACGGATAAGTTCTTCCACTTGATGAGATACTCCAAAATTGATCGATTTAATAGTTGTCGAGTTCTTATTTCTATGACTGCTTCCGGTTCCAATATAATTTTTCCTTCCCCAACAAGTTCTGGCAATATTGTTTGAACTGGGAGCTTGTTTCCTATAACCTTCTTTAAACATGAAACATGGAAAATTGGGTGCACTCGAGATGCTGCAGGAAGCTCCAATTTGTATGCCATAGTACCAATCTTTTCCAACACCTTGTATGGACCATAATACTTTGGTAATAATTTATTATCCTTATTAGCTTGCTTGAGGGACATTTTTTATATGGTTGTGGCCGTAGGAATACCCAATCACCTACATCAAAACTTCTTTCACTGCGATGTTGATCTGCCTGTTGTTTCATTCTATTATGTGCCAACACGAGGTTATCCTTTAAGATTTGGAGGACTTGTTGTTGATGTTCGTTGTGATGTTCCACTGCCTGAACCTTAGAATTTTTTCTTAAATATGATTTGATGGATGGTGGTTGATATCCATAAAGTGCCCTAAATGGGGTCATTTTTGTTGTTGTATGGAAGGAAGTGTTATACCACCATTCAGCCAGAGGCAACCATTTGACCCATTGTGTCTGTTTATCAGATACAAAGCAACGAAGATATCCTTCCAAACATTTGTTTACTATCTCAGTTTGCCCATCAGATTGAGGATGATAAGATGAGCTATGAGCTAACTGAGTACCAAGACAAGAAAATAATTCTGTCCAAAAATTTCCAGTGAAAAATGGGATCTCTGTCACTTACAATAATCTTTGGGTTTCCATGTAGCTTTTGAATTGTTTCCATAAATGCAGTAGAAACTGTATTGGCTTTAAATGGATGTGATAATGCACAAAAGTGTGCATACTTGGTAAGTCTGTCAACTACCACCATGATGACACTCTTTCCCTCAGACTTGGGTAAACCTTTGATAAAATCCATTGAAACCTCCTCCCAACATTGCTTGGAATGGATAAAGGTTGTAATAGACCCGGTGTCTTAATTGTTTCAACTTTATTTTGTTGGAAAACAAAAAATTCTGCCACAAACTTTTGAATATCCGATTTAAGGCCATCCCAGAAAAATTCCTTCTTAACCCTGTGGTAAGTTTTTAAAAATCCTGAGTGCCCTCTTAAGGGAGAAGTGTGCAATTCCATAAGAATTTTTTGTTTGAGTTGTGAATTCTTACAGAGGTATAAGCGATCTTTGTACCATAACGAATCATTTTGCCAGTTAAATGTATCAGATGTACTGGAATCTTGTTGTAACTTTCGAATAAGTGCCCACACTTCTTCATCATTCTTCCATTCCTCCCTTGCTTCGTTTATCAAATCTGGTTGGATAATAGAAATGGCGAACAACAATGCTTCCACATCCTCATCCTTTCTTGAGAGTGCATCTGCCACCACATTTTGCTTCCCTTTTTTGTAGATGATTTCAAAGTCATAACCCAACATCTTTGTGACCCACTTTTGTTGTTCTTGAGAGGATAATCTTTGTTCTAAAAAGTATTTAAGGCTATCATGATCCGTTTTTACCTTGAAGTGTCTTCCCATTTAGTAGGGGTCGCCATTTCTTAAGTGCATGTAGTATTGCTACATTTCCTTCTATAAAAGTTTTGTGGTAAAAAAATTTCCTTTGATTGGAATGACTTTCCAAAAGCAATGGGTCTTTCATTCTTGCATTAAACAACACCAATTTCCATTCCTCAAGGCATTCACATTCCAATAAAGGTTTTTTGTGAAAGTCCCAGGTGTAGCTAAGACCGGTGCTTATCACATTTGCCTCTTTTAAGATGTTCAAAGGCCTTTGTTGCTTTTGGAGTCCATGAAAATGAATCTTTCTTCAATAGTGGTGTTAGAGGTGCTGCTATTCTCCCATAATTCTTAACAACTTGCGATAATACCCTGTCAACCTGAGAAATCCTCGCAGATGCTTTATGGATGTGGGGATTTTCCATTCCTTAATGGCTTTAATTTTGCTAGGGTCTACCTTAACTCCTTCATGAGATACAGTATGACCCAGATATCCCACCTCTTATACTCCAAAGAAAAACATTTGGACATTTTTGCATATAATTGTTTCTCCTCCAATAGTTTGAGCACCATGTCAACATGTTGGACATGATCCTCCAAGACTTGTTGTAGATTAGTATATCATCAAAAAATACTAACACAAATTTTCTAAGGAAGGGTTTGAAAATGGAATTCATCAAACCTTGAAATGTAGAAGGTGCATTGGTAAGGCCAAAAAGGCATGACCAAAAATTCATAATGACCCTCATGAGTTCTAAATGT